>VDFB02159721.1:0-16266 GCA_007258455.2 Sequoia sempervirens
GTCAAAAGTGTGCTTGTTTGGAAGGAATGAGAACCCTTGATTAAATCTCATCTTGCATTCTCACCCATTGATGAGAATCCATGATCCATGCCTCCAGTTTCCTCCATCCTTGACCATTGATTATCCTTTTTGATCTCAACCCCCCATTTCTCATTTGCTTTCCTATAAATAGTTCACTAAATTTGGAGACAAATGGATCCATCTTTCAAAAATAAACTTATGTTGTTAAAATCACTCGCACTCATACTCATATTTAGCTCACATTTAGCCTATTTTAGTTTAAATTCTAGTTGTACAATAGCTTAGCTTCCATAATGCATCCATTTAGCTTGTTCATTAATCAGGGTTTTGAATCTTTTAGTTTAGAATCCATTTAGATTAGCTTAGCAATTACATATCTACATCTTTTAGCATAAAATCATGTTAAAATAGTTTGCATCATTATGCTCATTTAGATTAAAATCACGTTTTCATACACATCTTGCAACCATTTCATCGATTATCTTCAATAGAATCGATTGAAACAAGCTCATTGATCACGTGATTGGGAAAGGGTTGTCGTATCACATCAACGCAACACCACTCCCAAATGGGATAAGTTTCAAATGGGTTACAGTAGACATTTTAAATTTTTTCGTAACTTAGAATGTTTTGTTTTAATGAATGTCTAGTTTAACTTCAATTCAATTGATCCTATTTAGATTGAGTATTAGTGGCTTCGTTATGCTTCGATTCTTCATGGATCAAGTGTAATCGACCCATACTAATATCCTCGGTTACACCTCCAATTGTAGAATTTACTTTTATACTTTAAGTAAGTCAATTCTATGAAAGATCTTGCAATTTCCTTTATGACAAAAAATGTGTAAAATTAGCCCGAACAAAAATCTTGGGAGATTTAAAAAATAAAATAGTAAATGAACTCAAATATGCAATGTAAGACTTGAATCATGTAGATGAAGCATAATACTAACAAAAAAAACAAAATCTTGACAAATTTGAAGAAGGTAAGATAGTAAAAACCTATCACCAAAAGTGTTGCAAGGCATCCTAAAATGGCGAATGGGTCTTTGTACAAAACTTTTCTTTAATTTTTGAGAGACTCTAGAGATGGATATGAGATGCCTTTTCCCACAGGTTTCACTACAAAAATGTTGGAAATAAATCTGAGATTTGAGTTTTCCATGATCTTGACAACTTTGCAACTTTGACAACTTTTGCAATTTTGCACTTTTGAGATCTTCAATTCCAATCCTTTCTTCAACCTAAGATCTACACATACACAAGAGAGAGAAAAATTGTTTGTTTTTGGTGAATACGGGTTTGCCTTGGTCAAACCCCATTTTGGTAATTAAACCTTGAAATGAAATGAAACATGAAAGGAACATGATGAATGAACACTTACTATGTTGCAACTCACCAAACCATTGAGTTGAGATCATTGAAAGAATAAAATCTGATACATCTATCCAAGGTCTTGATCTTGCATGAATGGCTTGATTGGATGCTTGATTTGATAGCTTGAATCTTGAATTGAAAACTTTAAACCTACATCACAATGTTAGCTCCAAAAACATGCATGAATGCAAATAAATTTGACATGATGATCTTGATCTTGATTTCTGCTGTAGATGCTTGATAAATTTTTTCTTCAATGCTCTTGACAATAATATTTGCTCATGTGAAAGTTCCCTCTTGCTAGATGTTTTGAATTGATAAAATAGCCTTGTATTTATAGATGCTTTTCTAATTTCTTGACAATTAAACATTATAAGCCGACATTTAAAATTTGAATTTGGGATCATAAAATTACCACCAAAAACTTATTAAAAATTGGGTTCTAAAGCTTAGGGGGGACCCATTCACCCTTGGGTGAATTGGTCCTAGGCCCTAAGCCTAGAACACACACTTTCCAAGATGTTAAATTACGTATAGACATTAACTAATTGTGGGTTCTCCCTTCAAAAAATATAATTATTTAGGCTTATAAATGCTTAATTGGGTCAATTAGAGGTTTAATTAAGTCCAATTAAATTAAGGACCCAAACATAGTGTGAAAATGTAAAGGTGTACATTTTTCCACACTACAGGTTGATGCAAGATTTCTCTTACACCCTAGGATGCTCTTGCATAAAAAATACAATATTTTTTGAAGGGGCTTATTATTTTGAAACTTAAAAAACATTCATTAAGAAAAATATTATTCATAATTATTGTTTAAGATTAGTAGATGGGTGTTATGTGATAGAGTATCACACCCCTTTTAAAAGATATATTTCTTATATTCTTAAATCCAATTTTCTAGTGGTGAATCATGTAGGATCAAAGATAATAAAAAGACAAATTATATGCCGTAGATGCAATAATAATAGTCAAACATGTTAGGTCGGCCCAAAATAGACCTTATCACAAAAACTTCAAGCATACATGTAATTCGCTAGATGTGCAACCTTAAAGCTCGATCTCCCTTTGGATTCCTATTCAATTGACATTTATTAGCTTATCTTCATCATCAAAAAACAAATTAATTATTCACGAAGAAGTGTGGAATCTCTCACACTGGTATACTGTACAAAGGATAATTGCGATATATAGGGCTGCACACTGTCATTCATATCTT
This sequence comes from Sequoia sempervirens, assembly GCA_007258455.2. Lineage (NCBI taxonomy): Eukaryota > Viridiplantae > Streptophyta > Pinopsida > Cupressales > Cupressaceae > Sequoia > Sequoia sempervirens. Next base: position 2,621 of record VDFB02159721.1, read on the forward strand.
TTTGGAAACTTTATAGAATGTCACAAAAAATGATGAACTCAAAACTGTAGTTACAACCATAGAAGATTATACCAACGTGCTGTGAAGTGTGGACCAAAAAATGACACACTAAACCACAAAACTGTCAAAGGAAATGCTTAGCCAATTTCCTGATAAACCATACTTTCTGAATCAACTTGCACTATATATAAGTCATCAACAATACTTCCACATTATGTTAGGATGATCATAACAATGTTGACATCAATGAAAACAATGGATCAATCAATATATACACCTCATGCTCATGTCTCCAAACTGTATCATCAATGACAAACTTCCAACTTCCAACAATTCCTAGTTATAAAAAATTCGCAATATGCCACAACATGCTTCCAACATGCTAGGCCTCAACTATTTGATTACAAGTGAGTGGAATTATACACTTAAAATCATATTTAATTAAATGTGAAATTCCAAACTTTTCAAAATCAAGCTTATAACTAAACTCATTTACATTATTGTGAATGATGCTAATATAGTATCTTTTAGTTTTAGGAGCGATCTTACTTGGCCATAGGGTAGTGTGAATCTTGATACCTAATGTAATGTGTAGCTGGCCAAATGTGTGAAGGACTCTTTTGGAATGAATACAGTGATAGTGGACTAATTAATCTTGGTGTAGTTAAAACCATAAACTATACGTGGGAAATGTCCCTTGGAATGTGTTCCTTGGTTGTTGAAAACTTCAATTTTTTTTTGCAAGTTATGAATATTAAAACTAAGTGATAGTATGTTATGCTTGATACTAAGCTAGATACTCGAATTATGACTTTGTGGTTAATGGAGCCTCATGAAATTTGAATGCAACTTTGTAGGCTTTGTCTAGAACATATATTCCCAATCATGAAGTGAAATATGCAAGTTCAACAAAATGTAGTAGGATCTTTGGTGATTGGAGTGTTGTTGAAAACTTACAAACAAACAAAAATTGCAAAACAATTTTTTGTTGGTTGATGCAAGATTTCTCTTACACCTTGCGACACTCTTGCATAAAAATGTAATATTTTTTGAAGGGTCTTATTATTTTGAAACTTAAAAACATTCATTAAGAAAAATACAATTAATAATTATGTTTAAAATTAGCAGATGGGTGTTATGTGATAGAGTATCATACCCATTTTAAAATATACATTTTTATATTCTTTTATTATTTTCTAGTGGTGACTCATGTAGGATCAAGATAATAAATATATTAAATATATGCCATAGATGCAATAATAATTGTCATATATTATGAAAAATCTATAGATAATATTTTGATTGTAAATATGACTTATACAACCATTGACTTCAATATCGCGAACTACCTCAACTTCTCTTATCATACTTACCTATTTACAATATTATGTGAAACTTCCCTAACCATTAGCACATAAATATTAATTACATAACATTAAATTTTAGCAAAGTAACATACAAACACATGTTTTAAAATAACTTAATATTTTTTAAACAAACACACTAATAGATGTAACAATGAACTCTAAATCATAAACTCCAACAAAACCTCTTGATCCAAAAAGAGGATCAGATGATCTAGAGTTTGTAATAGTTGTTCAACAACTTTACAAACTTAGTGTCCTATGATTGGTGCTGATCAACTTGTGTGTCTCACCTTGACATAATCATGCTAAAGTATCATCAACTTAACATGTCTTTGAGTAAACAACACGTCTTCTTTAACCACAATAAGTGTTTCTTGCTAATTATCTTTACATCTAATCATTGAGAAACATGCACCTAAAATTATCTGACCTCTTTGCTCCAGTCCTCATTCAATACAATTTGTACTCCAAATAAAATATATTATTCACACCACTCCATTCCTCTTTAAATCTCATAAACATCATTTGTACTCCAAAGGGTTTGGAGAGAGTAATAAGAAATCAACGAGTTTCCCACTATAAGCTTCTTGTAATACACAAGACTCTCAATCTTGAAGGTTAGTCTTAGGCTACTCATTAACATATAATGGACAATGTAGTGTGTTTTTCCTCACATTGGAGGAATCTTAACTTTAAAATTAAAAAAAAAAAAAACAGGTCAATCTTATGTCTCAATCATTTGATAGATATTTTAACAATTTCTACCAAAGGAGTCTCATTTTCGTACAGAGAGAGGAGCAAGTGCTGAGAGAAGAGCAAGTGCTGAGAAGAATCAAACCTAATATTTTATTTAGAGGCAACTTCACAGAAAGACAATATATGTGAATTTAGTCAAGAAATCATTACAAAATAATATGGGCGACTGGTCAATGCATAAACTACTAATAAATGCCATCAACCATAGCTGCCTCGCAATCGCGCTAGACAGTTACACCATACAATTTTAAAATAGAAGTTGGTAAGTTTACAAATTTATAAAGCATTTAAGAAATAGCGAGGAGAATTGACTTGCCAAAAAATATACAATATTCATACAAAGAGAAAGGGTCAACATGCCAAATTTTTAGCTTATATAATGCCATCTCTGTATTCATCTCCCATAAAATGGGTGCCTTGAGCTGTGGATTAAGCTTGTTTGGTTGCAATGCAAAGAAAAACAAGCATAAATATGGGTTCCAGGCAAGTTATACAAACTTATGTGATTTCTGAATAAGAGCAACTGTATTGCAAATATCATTATAACTTACTGTTTATTTTTTTGCATTTCACTGCAGACTGTGGAGCTCAAAGTTCTTATGGACTGTCCAGGATGTGAAACCAAAGCCAAGAACACTGCCTCTTCCATTAAAGGTTACTGAAAATTCCAAAGAAAAAATATTCTCCATGGTAGTAGGAGAAACATAAATATCATTGGTGCTTCTATATAGTTATAGTTTTCACCATTCCAGATAGCATGTCTAATCAGTATCAAATAGAATTTAGAAATTGATTCTTCTTGCATGGTATTTAGAGGGTGACTCGCTCATCATTGAGTCAGTATGGTTCTTCATATCTTTTAAAGTTCATCTTTATTAGTTCTATCTCTGTGTTTGTACTTCGACATAAAATAATATAATTTTAGTAAGTAATATTGAGATACTAATCAGCATAAATGCTATTTAGTCTTGTAGATTAAACATGTTTTGATTGTATATTTTAATACATTTGTAGGTTTATTTAATGGTGAAGAAAGATATTAGTGGTTTCAATGGTTCATATATAATATTGTGTATGTCTGTCAGCATCTTTATTTAATGGTGAAGAAAGATATTAAAAAGTTTATTAAGGTTAAGTTGAAAAGTTCTTAGTTATTATTTAAGACAATTAAAATTTTAGATAATAAATAGTATTAGTACATGTTAATTTTGGATTCAATTGTATAAGATTTGTTTTGCATTAAGAAATCTTATACCGTTGAATCTAGAAATAACACATATTAATCACTATGGATTATGGAAATCTGATGTCTTTAATAAATAATATGTTGATTTTAGCATGAAAGGTTTCTTGATTTGACTGTGTGAGCTTTTTCCACGGCGTTTTAGATCAAAGTCTATGATCCATCATCAAGAAATAGACAGCAAGAAAAGAAAAATGATCCGAAACATTGCTCACACGGTCAAATTCAGAAACATCTCATACTGATATCATGAGTGAAAAAATCATTTCTGCAACATGTTCGCCATCTATATATTTCAGGATTTGACTGTGTAAGCTTTTTTCACGTCATTTTGATCAAAATCCACTATCCGCCATCAAAAAATTGACAGCAAGAAAAGAAAAATGATCCAAACACGTCGTTCACACAGTCAAATCCACAAATATCTTATACTAAAATAATGAGAATGTGGGAAATTCATGTCTGCAACATGTTCAACATTCTATATGGAATTTACAATAAATCAAGTACACAAACCACAAAAGAATTTGGGTGATAAAAGTTGTCAGACTTTTTTTGTGGAGCAGGTGTGGAGTCGGTGGAGGTGAGTAGAGAGGAGAATAAGATAACAGTGATTGGGTACGTGGATCGGAACAAGGTGTTGAGTAAGGTGAAATCAGGCGTGGGGAATAATGCAGAATTCTGGCCGTACGTACCACACAATCTGGTGTATAATCCCTGCGCTCCAAAATTCTATGATAGGGAGGCCCCGGCAGGCCACGTCCTCAATGCCGACTACAGATATTTTTCAGAGTCTAATCGCACCGACGAGAGATACACGACGCTCTTTAGCGACGATAATGCTCATGCCTGCACCATTATGTAGATCTTTCTCCCTTAAAATCAAACTTCTCTTGAATATAATCTGATATGACGTTTGTATAATAACTAGTGCAATAAAATCTCTACTGCAAGCGATAATTGTACTGTCAGTAGCACTAAGAGATTTCTTGCCCGCTCAGTGGAAGCTGCCTCGGTTTTCGACTTTGCAATCAGTGGGACAAAAATATTGTACTCATTATTGTTGTGACTGTGCTAGTGTTGTCTAATCTTGCTCTTACGTACCCACATACGAAAATGGGTACTATCACAAAATGTATATTTTGAAAGAAAATGGCTTAGCAATTAGCATTTAGCATTTGGAGTTTGCTGGTCTTTTCCAATGGAAGTAGACTTTGGTCATTCTGTCCTTTGTCGAATCAAGATGCAAAATGGCTTCCCTAACGTACCGTCTTTCAATTATTAGAACTATGTTAATGGGTTAGTTTTTTTTTTCAAAAAGAAATGAGGTTGGGGGTTGAAATTGTAATTATGTAAAAAGAGTACCTAGGTCAAGGTGTGTAATGGCTTCTGTAGCGTACTGTCTTTCAATTATTAGAATTATGTTAATGGGTTAGCCTTTTTGTTTTTCAAAAAGAAATGAGACCTTAGGGGTTGAAATTACATTTATGTAAAAAAGTACCTAGGTCAAGGTGTAATTATTTCAAGGTGTGTAATTGTAAGTACTTATAAATATATGGGGTTGACATTTTAGTTTGCGAATGATTAAACAACACTTAAAACTAAAATAATAGAAAAAAATAGAGTTCATTTTGACTTCAAAGATAAAACCCATCAATCAAACCTCCCATGATTCACCTAATACATCTCATTATTTGTCTTATTTTCTTGTTGTCCTTTAACCCATTTTGACTTTTTATGCTTGTAGTTCCCTCTAGATATGCAAAATTGTTAGTGACTTGCAAGTGGTGATATGAACCATTGAAACCACTAGTTTCATAAAAAAATAATGATACAAGTATTTCAAGTGCCAAAAGTTACATTATGTTTGTTTCCTCTTCCCAAATCAATCCATTTGTTCTATTGGGTGCACCCAATCCCTTATTAGTACACTTTCCCTCCATAAATACCCAATTTGAGAGCATAACCAAGGTAAGAAGAAATAGGTGCAATCTAAGCTTTGGCATAGCCTTAAACAACTATTGTCAATTCTAACCAATCTTTCTTCATTTCTAGTCACATTTTCCTACTTTTTTATGTCTTGAAGGTCTCTAATTGTTGATTGCATGTTGAAACTAGAAAGGAGTTCAATTTGAGGGTAAATTACTCTAAATCTTCATCTAGGCCCATAACATTTAACTGGAGGTAAAATATTTAACTTATTTCTTTGTATACTTAGTTTAATTTAGTTTTAACGTTCATTTAAATTATATTAAAAATTATAATAATTAATTAGATTCATATATTAAATTATTTTTCTATTAGATTAGATTTATTTTTGTGTAATTCCAATAACAATTTCTTGTGAAAATAAAATTTTAAAGGGATTAGGAGTTCAGGACATATTTTCATAATAATCCATATCTCATGTACTTTTTGATCTTATTTTTCATTGTTTTCTATCATTTATAGTGCCAATTTTGTGTGAATGTGCATATTTGGTGAACTTGATACAAAAGAATGCTCATTTTCTTTCTTTTTCCTTTCATCCATCATTCTTTCCTTCCATTTATTTTTTGGTACTTAGCACCCCTTGAACATGGTCAAATTTTAGAGATTTGAACCAAATTACCCTCAAAACCCTAATATTTGGATTATCCAATAATTGAAGATTAAGGAATTTATTTTGAAAGGCATATTCAAAAACCTAATTGGACCAAGTCCTCTCACATTATATCTAATCCATCTAGTCATAGAATCCCCATGGGGTTCCATTCCTCCTCAAAATTTTAATACTTAGGTCCCCTTAGCCTACACAACTCTAACTACATGACTAGAATAAACTTGTATCCAAAAATATTGATCTCTCCTTTCATTGGGATACAAAAACCTAAGAACAAAGGAAAAAAAATTGAATTATCAAAACAGAATAATAAAAAAAATATTAATGGAAATCAAAACCTTGAGAGCAAATGACATAATTGCACATGTAAATTTTAAGCTCAACTTTCTCTTTGACCCTAATCTAAATGTGTAAAGTTAATTGTAATATACTAGTTTATGGGCCTTAAAATCCCTTAGGGGATTCACCTGTATAATAATACCTTATCACATGCATGTATAGTGGAGTAATTACCATAGTTCCATAGATTTTCCTGATAGGGGATGTAGGGATGAGTTTCGGGGATGAGGGGACCAAGGACCTAAGTTTTGAAAGGAAACTTGCAGTCATCTAATGACAATTCCCACATAACCCAAAGGAGAAATCAATGCAAATAAGTATTCAAAATCCACATGCAAGAGAATAAACAACATACAGGCATCAAAACATGACACAAGATATACCTTGGGAAAACCCTAAAGAGGAAAAACCCTAGCCTCCAAAAGCATCCATGACTCATGTATTATTCATAAATAAATATTACAATACATCTTCAGAGTCCTCCATGAACACCTCTGAATCATCAAGCCCTCTACATGTACTCCATGTGAACAAGCATGTAACCACACATCTCATGCCATGCTTCAACCCTCACAAATGCTAACAAGAGCTAAGTCAACCAACCAACCTTAAACAACTACCCCTATGTTTGCTTTTATAGAAATAAGCTCACACAAAACCACCAAGTGGTATTACATAGAACCATGTGACTAAAACCATGAGATTACAAAACTATGACCCCACATTTAATATTGGGTACTTTATTAAATTACTTTCGCCAATATTAAATAAATACATTTTTACAACTTACATTATGTCCCAATGTTACATACAACATAAAGTGGCCCCAAGAATGTTAACTCCTAGTGATGCACGTACTTCTAGGTCCCCTTAGGTGCACCACACACATAATAATAAATTAAACATTATAAACATTATGCAAGGTGTACAACACCTGATTACTAATATTCTCCCACTTGTATACATTGCATAAGGAGTAACAAGTAACCTCGAAACATGAACAAGGGAACAATCCCCCTAGCCACATATACCATCAAGGATTCAAAGTGCTCCATTTGCTCCATCAAAATATCTGTAACACGAACGAAGGTGACCACCATCCCAAACATGAATTATCTCATCCTCCATCATGCCAATGCACAAGGATAAGAAGCCATTCAAAGAGAAGCCACAAAAACTATCACAACAAAGCATAAATCCTACCTCAACTGATATCCCAAACATAAATGTACTCAATCCAAAGGTATCAATATGCACCAGTAGTTGTCAAGATACACTAACCATAGCTGAAATAGCACCCAAAACAAGTGCTAACACATCCAACTATCCATACCTCCAAGTTATACATAACATAGTAAACTCATGCCATCAACATATACACCCATAAATTGCAATCACAAGCTCCATGTGCAAACTTGTTAATGAAGAACATACACATCCAAGAACTCCCATTGCATGGGTAATGCATATATGAAAATGATCAAGGCATACCAATTCTACCAATAGAATCACATAGAAGGTGTAAACATCATGTAGTACCAAGGAACATCCACAATGATATGTAAAACCTGTAAATAAAAAACCTATAAGAACAACTCTCACCACAAGTCTTCAAAGCTCTCCCATGTTCTCCGCACCCAACAAAGGAAAGAGATAAGGAACCTCCATGTCATCACCCAAGAACATAAGTGAAAGCACATGACCACAAGCTAGTGACCACAAGGTTAATGCAAGAAGTTGGGTCCACAAAAACTCAAAAAGTGGAAGTGTTTTTGATGTTTTTCAGAATTTGTCACACTTGGACTGAAAATTTGAGGCACTTACACAATGAATCTTAAAAAAAGTCAGCAATGTGAAATTTAGCATTTTGAATCTAGTTTCCAAATATGTAATTTATTTAAATACCCAGATGATAAAAATTAAATTTTGATAGGGATGTATAAAAACCACTTTTTAAAAGTCCCTTTTTTTACCATACCATGCACGTGTACATACACCACTTTTTGACCCAAATAAAAGTATTTTGCTAATTCATTTTGGGGAAAGAGAGCTAACAACATGAAGATTGATGAGGAAATCTTTTTGTAACTTTTTTTTGAATATTTTTTTTAATTGAATTTTTATTGGCCTTAACTGTTGTTTTTAAAAATCGTGTACAAACAACATAATTGGACCTAAACTAAACATTTTTTGAATTTTTTTTTCATTGTGTAGAGAATTGTCTGAAGATTGATGCCATATAATTTTTTTTACAAGAAACTTAACCAAAAAAAGTTATTAAAAAACAAAAAAACCCTGATATTTCAAGTTTAAGGATTAGTTTGCTTAGAAATTAATTAAAAAATAACAAATATATTCCAATATTAATAAATATTATATATTTGGAAACTAGACATCGTGTTCTCTAATGGGTTTTAATTTTATATATTGATTCAGAAAAAAGTCCATCAACCATATTGCCAAAGACATTCTTCTTCAATCTGTCTTAGTTTTTTAGTTGCAAGTCAAAGGCTAGGGGTCGGGTTTCCAAGCCTTTCTTGAGCCTAAACTTGAGGGAGCATGTGGGTTGGGAATTCAAAATTTTAAAAATACGTACACATTACAAAACACATGCGTTCTTTATTTTCTCGATTATTTAAAAAATTAAATACTTTTTAGAAACAAGTACGCGTTTCTAATATGTATTTAATTTTTTAAATAAATGACTTGTACGTGTTATAAAATGTGTACGCGTTATAACGTGTATGTGTTTTTTAGTGCATACACATTTTTTTAGGCTCGGGTACTCGAAGCATGACACATGTACACATTTTTTTAATAATGCGTACACATTTTTTGCGAGAGGTTTTTTTGGACGAAACTTCCCCTCTTTGTGGACTCAACTTCTTGCTTTTACCTCACAATAGCTCCAACCAAACCTCAAAACCAATGTAATGTGAAACCAAACATCTAGGAAGATAACCAAGACCAAAGAGAGAAATGCTACACATCATACACCTATAGAAAATCCTTCTCTACATACACCTCTAAATGCTAACTATGTCAAGTGTGATCTCCTCCACAATACCCTAAAAGAAAAGCCATAACAACACCCAACCATTCAATCACTAAGATCAAATATGACATATGTATCATGTAACTAACATAGATGTAAGCCTCTCAAAATAAGAAGATCAAACTCAGTGTAACCATTCCCAAAGAAGGAAATCAGCTCAATACATCTAAACTCAACATCAATGAATGTACTCACAATGTATAAGGAGATAAACATGCCAACACTCCTCAAATGAACCCTCCAAAACCAAATATCTATATCTCAAGATCCATATGTATTAGAAGATAAAGCATAAACATAATGTACCTGAAAGAAATAATGGGCAATACCTCTCAAGTGAACCGCCGAGTAGACTAAGAGTGGAAAATTAGAATGCTCCTCCAAGATATCCAAGTCACCATGACTCTTCCAAGATCACTCTCCTCATAGGTCTATGTTGGACTCATGTCCAACCAAGGTATAGGCTCCTTGGACAGTTTCCTATTGAAATCTCATCAAGTAACCATCTCAAAAAAATGTCTCTAACCACAAGAGAACTGCAAGCCTCACCTAAGTCTCCATTTATCCATGAGAAACTATAACCAATCAATCCATACCAAACTCCAAATACAACATAGTACCATCATGAGGTAATCAAGAAAATGATCATGTACTCAATAAAAAGAGAACCAAACAAGATAAATGTCACATATCCAACCTAGGAATCATAAACATACACATGACAACATGATCTAACCATCTCCTCCAAGGAGATAAAATTCTCCAATGAACATATCATGGTATGGGGAGAACCTGCATCATGCCAAAACTCTAAATACATAATCAAGAGTATAACATGACATAATACCAAATAATCCTCTAAATGAAAGAAACACCTATCAAAATCAACAAGACATGACAACTCAACCAAAGACTAAAAGTCCTTCATGGCATACAAAGATGTCAACATCTCCAAACATCATGAAGATAACCATCCATCACCAATAATGAGTCACATCATTGCCAACAAATCCCACTGAATCGTGATATTGAGCTACACATGGCATCATGACAACCATCTCCTCCATGAAGATCATCTAGGTCTACACACACAACTGAAATGTTAGTAACATAAAGCGAAATCAATATCTCCAAGCCAAGAAGATAAAACCACCAACAAACCATCAAGAATATATCCAACACCACCAATCCATCACTATCAAAATATCCCACTAAAAAGTGTAACCAAGATATCCATGACAAAGTGATAAAACCATCATGCTACAAGTCCCAAAATCAACTATCCAAGTACTATACATCATCCATTCTCTCATCTCAAAGCACACATACCAATGTATAAATGACCATAGACAAGGCCAACTAATAAAGTCTGCAACAAAAATGAATCAAACCTGGTGGATATAGACATTCCACATCTGAGTCATCCCACTACAATCAATAGGTTGTGCATACCTACCAATAACATAACTTTTAGTTATGATGCAGGAGCATCCAGTGGTGTAAGGGCAATCTTGCATCACCCAAAAATAGTTAAATTTCAAGTTTCTCGATTTTTAGATTTTTTACATTTTTGGATACCCTTTTCGTCATAATGAAATTCCCAATTTACGGTTTTTATTTTCTATTCCTGAGTGGAAAGATATTGCAGTTTTAGTTTCCCAAATTTGCACCTAAAAATCTTTTGAGTTAGATTTGAGGCACTTAGAGCTCCCGGATTGGCCCCAAAACTTGCCAAAATTGGCGTGGCAGATTTTGAGTGCATTCTTGACTTCGATACCTTTCCAACGGTTCAAACGGTTCGTGAATCAGAGTCTCGGATCAAAAGTTATGGCCCTGGGAAGTTGGCACACTTTCTATAAGATACAATTGCAAATGTTCTTTTGAAATTTGAACTTCAAGTTGTAATTTTTCGGCGCCAAACCGCCTAAACTCAAATTTGAATGTTGTTTTGGCTCCAAACTTAAGAGGAGCTCTATTTATGGGTGGGTTTCTTATTTTTGGGTAACTTTTTGGGGACAAGCTCGCATATTGCGAAAGGGTGATTATGTAGCTTTCTGTAACTTCCATGTGTTGTAGAACTTGGGGATTTGAGATCCTCTGCATGTAAGAAGCTCCATTTTTTGAATAATAAAATTATTCTCTTGTTTGTGGGTTATTTTCTAATTCTCGAGCTACGCCCTCATCAAGTTCCAATCACCAAAACATGCAAACTCATCATCACATTAGTAAACTACAAATTGAGATATCAAAGAGAATAATATTGTCGACCAAATGATTCAAATTCCAAATCAACCTTAGATCTGATTTTCCAAACATGTCCACACCCAAGTACTATAGTCAATGAACCAAACAAGCATCTAGCAGATAAGAAAAAAAAATTCTAACACTAAACCAAATTACCACCAAAGCACCACAAACCTAATTATGGCATGCCAATCCAACAATTCACCTACATACTCATGACACCATAGTCAACACCAATGTTGTACCTACACTCAACTATCACCCATATGAGACTCCAAGTCTCAAACCATGTCCAAACATGTCCTCAAAATCAAAGACAACTTGTCTACCTGTCACCATCAAATTCCAATTCTAAAAAACATATTTAATCCTCTACCAAGAAGCACAAAACTGATAATAAACTATACCATCATGAAAAACACATGAAATAATGTACTTCCTCAAGGTTTTGCCTCTTGAATCATTTGGATGCTCATATAATCACACCCACAATCTCAAGCACCCAAAAATGTTCAAACACATACATAACTCTCTCTGCTCATCAAACTAAGAAACTATTAGCACCACTATGAAATAAACTAAACATTCTTTTCAACGCCTATTCGAAATTGAAAAAATGATTCCATATGCAAAAGTTATGCTCAAAACCATGAAACTGAGAATATCAAGCTTTCAAGCTTGAAAAACTAGTTAAAACAACAAAATCAAGAAACCAAACCTATACCACAATGTAGTGCATAAAGAGATCTTTTCAATGAGTATAAGAAGTCAAAAATCTGACTATCTAGGTGAAAGTTATGCCTCCTGGAAAATATTTTCCCAATTTGGCTATAAGGTTGAGCTATGGTGGCCCTTGGATGGCCTGCCGGTGGCGGCATTGCTTGGACCCAATTGCATATTTAAAAGCAATTTAATTTTTTTATTTAAAATGGGCGGTATTTAAAATAATTTATAAATGGGTAGTTAAAGTTTATATATGGGCGACTTTAATTTAATATGGATTGGCCCCGCTAGATCGATAGTTTAAGCTAGTTGATGGTTGACAACCAACAACAGGGGTTGAAACCCCTTTCATTGGTGTCAGTACCACTAGAGGTACTGGGGGGGGAGTCTAAAGACCCCCACCTCCTCGCCCCACCCCATTCAATATTCTTTTATAATTTTTTATTTTTATTTTTAATTATTTCTAGATGTAGGAATTTTTCAAAGGGGGCCATTTTTTTTTTTCTTTTTTTCTTTTTTCTGTGGGTTAAAGATTGATGCCTCTACAATCCTACAACCGTACGATCAAGGGTCCAGGGGCCAATTTTTTTTTTTTGCATTTTTTTCACAGTGAGCAAAAAAGGTCATAATTTATATGATTTTTTGTTTTTCGAGCAACCCGAATCCAATGGTGAGGTCCATTTTGTCCTAGGGGGTCATTTGCAACACTTCTCCCATAAAACCCTCATTTGAATGGACATCCAAGAAACCATTTTAACCCAACATTTCTCACACCCCAAATTTGCAAACAACCCATCATAACAACAGACCCAAACCATCAAATTTACAATAAGCAACCTACAAAACCCTCATATATTGCCATGTATTTCATTCTCATACAAGACCATGGATTCAAACTTAAACAAGATTTTCTCAACCTAGGGTTATCCAACCAAAACCATGGATTTGATACCAAATGAAAGGAAACTTGCAACCATCTAATGATAATTTCCACATAACCCAAAAGAGAAATCAATGCAAATAAGTATTTAGAATCCACATGCAAGAGAATAGACAACATACCCATCAAAACATGACACAAAATATACCCTGGGAAAACCCTCAAGAGGGGAAAACCTAGCCTCCTAAAGAATCCATGATTCATGTAGTATTCAACAATAAACATTAGAATACATCTTTAGAGTTCTCCATGAACATCTCTGAATCATCAATCCCTCTACAAGCACTCCATGTGAACAAGAATGTAACCACACATCCCATGCGATGCTTTAACCCTCAAAAATGCTAACAAGAGCTAACATGTCAACCAACCAACCA
>VDFB02159722.1:0-12376 GCA_007258455.2 Sequoia sempervirens
AATCCATCCATCCGAGACAGGCATCCAACCATACGGGTTAGGTATTTGTCCATACGGGACAAGGGTTCATCTATCCATTCAGGATAGGCATCTATCGAAACGGGGTAGGCATCTACCCATAAAAGATAGGAATGTGCTATGGCCAGAGACTTAGACTCATCGAGACCATTCGGGTCTTGAGTCACTCACTAAAGACTACACCTCCCCTTAGAGGTGCACTGAGGTCGTCATCCTTAGGAGTATGTAAGATTAACTATACAGCTTGAGTCCCGCCTTGAAATTCGGCCTAAGGCCTCAGGGAGTCAAGCAAATCCATTTGGGATTCCTTCCGAGTATATAAAGAATGTGTTTTAATCTTACTTTTATGTTACACATTATTAAACCCCCCCCTTAACAATCAAGCAATTCTCTTGAATTATTAATTATTAATTTATTTTTAATCTAACTTTTCCTAACCCCATCCCCGAACGTCTGAGGTATTGGGAGCATTCTTCGTTTCCCAGACCGCCTACATACCTTGCTTCCAAACAGGATCAAGGCATAAAATATGTAGTTCTATTTTCTAAACTATGTTTGATGTGAACTATTTTGTGGGCACACAACCCTTTCTAGGGACTTATTTCCCTAGACAGTTCCTCTTCGACTGCTACCCACGAAGGGGAGCAATGAAAAAAAAAGAAGTATAAGTAGATAGTCTCTGAGACTATTACTTGTTTCCTAGATATCTAAATCCTAATTCCTAATGACGTCTCCCTTGAACCCATTTGAGATTCAATTACCTTTCAATTAACATATCTTCAAAATAAATTCTATCAATCCTACAATGGGGTTTTCTAGGTTTGAACTAGTGAAGTTTTCGTTCATTTACAATTATCTTATTAAATTATCGATCCAAGAGAGATTACCCATCTCTTGGATTTTAATACAACAGATGTTCCTTATTACTCCCCAGCGATTTAAAGGGACGGTACCATAGACGCTGTTGTTGCAGCTATATTAGGCTATGGATGCAGTAGCTCAAGCACGACGACATTACTCGTAAACGTGAGCCAGAGGCACCGCTGATACTGAACGCTGCTAGGTTTTAGTTTCAACTCTTGATTAATGTTTACCTAGCTAAGAAAGAAAATAACAACTATCTAATTTCTTCTTGCAAGATAACATACTTTTGAAAATGCAATGAACATTATTATGTACTAACTACACCATGGCCAATAAATTTTGAGATACTAATCTACCTTTTCAAAATAAATAATAAATTGGGATTGAACATTTCATACATAAGGAAAGTAAATAATTACTAAGGATTAATGCAATGCCATCATTTATTAATTATCCTCTTAAAGAAATTTAGCTATCGTTTAATTCATCAATCATTAACCACTTGACAAAATATAATTAATTTAAATTTTATTGACATTTCTAATCTATTTTGTAAATAAATTAGTTACATAATAACATTAATTTATCACAAATTCACTAAGAAAAATTAAATAAGTTGAAGTAAGTCATTAAATTTTATTGTGTCAAAGTCAAATAAGTTAACTTAATAATAATTATATGAAAATAATAATAATAATAATAATAATAGTAATAATTTTACTCATTACTTTACTAACTAAAGAAAAACATACATTTAAAGAAAGTATCCATTTTCACCAAAAAAATTTAAATTAATATTTCTAAAAGAATTATAAAATAATTTATAAGTAAATAATCCTTTTTTTTAAAAAATAAACAAATCTGATTTTGTGAATCATAAAATAATTTAGAATTAGAAGTAGATAATCCATTTTAGAAAAAAAACAAATCTGATTTTGTGAATTATAAAATAATTTAGAAGTAAATAATCCCCTTTAAAAAAAACAAATCTGATTTTGTGCTTTATTGTTTTAAATTTCAATTTTGTACAACTTACTTAAATTTGCTCGTAAATATATGTGAATATAAAAAAAATCTTTTATATTTTTTTTTTCTTTTTTTCTTAATTTATTGTTATAGTTTCATCTTCTAAATGATTTGTTGAAAAATCAAAAAATATATCCTTTTGCCATAGTTTCCTAATTTATAATTTTTTGTTTATAGAACATTTCCTAAAAATTTATAAATAAAACAAAAAAGAGATTAGATCTATCTAGTTACTTAAAATTTCATAATTACTTATTATTATTAATTATTAAATATTCATTCTACTACTTATATATATATTAGTTTTGAGTTAATAAAATTTGTATTATATAAAAGAAATTTTAAATCACAATTTAATCTTTAATGTGTATATATATATATATTCCTTTTTTTCCTTTATTAAATTTTTCATTATTTAGTTTAATTAATTTACTTTAACTTAATTTTCTAGTAAAATGGTTTACTGTGAAATTTTTTTCTAAAGTAAAATAATTTACTTGAATAAATTTTCTCATATAAAATAATTTACTGTGGATAAATTTCTCAAAAGTGGTAAAAATAATTCATTCATATTATAAGAAAGATAAATGATCTTAAATAGATTTTTCAAGCATTCAAACTTTTGTAATTTTATTTGCTCTATCAGATTTTTTTTGAAGTAACAATTTATTTTCTTTACATAAAATTTAAGAATGAAATTCCAAGCAAATTTTAGTAATGTTTTTTTAAAAGGAAGTTCCAATAAAATTTTCCTTTCATAATTTTTTTTTATACAAATTTTTAATTCCTTAATACTATTTCAAATAAGAGAAGATTTAAATAAATAAAAATTCAATGGCAAACATAAGTTTTTTTTTTTTTTACAAATTAAAGTCTATATTTTTTTATAACAAGATTGACATCAAACATCCATAATTCTATTAAGGAGAGAAGGAAGGTCTACTTACTTGTAACGCAATAATAAAATCCTTCTTTGTTGAACCAAGTCCTTCGACCTTTCAAATCTTCCTTCTTCTGCAACAAGTATGAAAAACCACTTTCCCTACCCCTATCTTACTTTAAGAAATTACTACTCTATGAATGCAAAGAAGATCAAGATGATAAATAACCATTCACAAATATTCTCAGTTCTATCTTTCCCCTCGAAAGAGGTTGGAGAATCATATTTATAGCAAAATGCATACTATTTCAACAATCAAGCTTTGTTGGTAAAATCAACGGTTAAGATCAAAAAAGTGAAGGAAAAGTTTCTATTTTAACTCATGAGGGGATAATGATAACTTTTAAATTTAAAAATATGGATAAAGATGCAACAGTTAAGATTGGGAAGGTGAAGGGAAAGTTTCTATTTTAACTCATGAGGGGATAATGATAAAATTTTAATTTTAAAATTATGGATAAAGATGTACTTGAAGTTTCTTATTTTACATATAGTTATAAAATGATGTTTCTAAAAAAATGAACAGTTGGTTGATAAGGGAAGATTTAATTCCAAAATGAGTGGAGAAAATAAAAATAATAAAAATAATAAAAATTAGAATGATGAAGTAGGAAAATATGTAAACATTTTAAATAAAATAGAATTTAATTACTATTTCGTTTATAATTTGAAAAAAAAATACTCTTATTTCAAAAATTAATTTTTTTATTGCAAGTTTATTTATTTGTTATTATTTTTTTATAAAGTAACTATTTTATTTTTCTCAATAATTAGATTTATAACTTTAACTTTATTATTATCATTATTATTAATTTGGTTAAAAATGAAATAATAATTACCATCAAACCAACTTAATTTAATAATCAAAGAGTCTTATTTCAAATGTTCTAGAAGGAGGGTTGTGACATCCTCCCCCCCTTATATTGTGCATCGTCCTGATGCACTTATTCAACAACTTCAAAAGTATCAAGTCTAAAACAAGAAAGGAAACAATTGTTGCATTTCATTTTCATCTTCCCATGTGGCATTATCTTCATCATACTGATCCCATTGCACCTTACACTACTTAACCTCTCTGTTGCGCAATTGGTATTGGCGCCTCTCTAAGATTCTGTAAGGCTCTACTATTATTCCCCCTGGCTCCTGGACCTGTAATGCATTCCAATTTAGAATATGTTCTTCATCATGTACATATTTCTTAAGAAGTGATATATGGAATACATCATGGATACGACTCAGTTGGGGAGGTAAGGCCAATCGGTAAGCAACTGGATTTATCTTTTCTAAAATTTCAAAAGGGCCAACATATCAAGGTGCTAGTTTAGCTTTCTTCCCAAATTTTATGGAACTCTTGTGAGGCCTGACCCTCAAGAATACCCTTTCACCTACCTCAAACTCCCTTTGAGTCCTCTTTTTATCTGCATAACTCTTTTGTCTATCTGAGGCTTCCTTTAATATTTTCCTTATTTCTTTAGTTTTTTCTTCCATTTCCTTCAACATATTAGGACCAATTATTATTCTATCTTCAAGGCTATCCCAACTTAAGGGTGTTCGACAAGGCCTTCCATATAAAGCCTCAAAAGGAGTCATTCCTAGAGAAGATTGGAAAGTGTTGTTATAAGAAAACTCGACTAATGGAAGGTACTCTTCCCACTTTTTTTGTTGGTCCATGCAGTACATCCAAAGTAGGTTTTCTACAATTTGATTTGTTCTCTCTGTTTGTCCATCAGTTTTAGGATGGTATGCTGAACTAAAATTCAGTTGTGTTCCTAATGCTAACTGAAGAGTTGACCAAAACCTTGAAGTAAATCTAGCATCTCTATCTGATATGATTTTCTTGGGAATGCCATGAAGCCTAAATATTTCCCTTACAAAATGTTTTGCTAAGGTATGGGCATCATCAGTTAAGTTCCCTGGTATAAAGTGAGCCACTTTGGTGAGATTATCAATCACCACCATTATTGCATTATGCCTAAAAGGTGTCATAGGTAGCCCTTGTACAAAATCTATGCTAATGACCTGCCATTTGTGAAGTGGTATATCATGGGGATACAACAACCCTGCTGGATGGTTATGTTTTGCTTTTACCCTTTGACATTCCAAGCACTTGGCCACATAATGCACTATGTCCTTTTTCATCCCATGCCAAAAGTATAATTTCATTAGGTCTGCATAAAGTTTATTTACCCTAGGATGCCCTGAATAAGGAGTATTATGGGCTTCTGTTAAAACTCTCTTCCTTAATTCACCCAAGTTAGGGACATAGATTCTATTATTGAATCTTAATAATTTATCTTCATCAAGAGAGTACCCTTCAACCTTTGGGTTAGTTGGATCATTTTCCAAGATTAACTTAACTTGTTCATACCATGGATCCTGCTTTTGCTCTTCCATCACTTGTTCCTTGTAAGATGTTTTGAAGATTGCTATGGTCATCAAATGCCTTCTTCTACTTAAAGCATCTACCACCCTATTTTCGTTACCCTTGATGTACTCAATTTCAAAATAATATTTGTTTAAGAACTCTAACCATCTTCTTTGCCTAGCATTCAAGTGGGGTTGAGTGAAGATATATTTGAGTCCTTGATGATCTATTTTTAATTCAAATGGATTTCCCAATAAAAAGTTCCTCCATTTTTATAGGGCGTGAATGATGGATGCTAACTCTAAATCATGGGGATAATAGTTTATTTCATGGGTCTTCAATTTCCTAGATTCATAGGCCACCACACCTTCATCTTGAATCAAGACTCCCCCTAATCCTTCAATAGAAGCATCTGTTACCACTGTGAAGTGCCCATTTGGATTTGGGGCCTTTAAAATAGGTGCAATAGTTAGCTTTTCTTTTAAAATTTTAAATTCCTTATCGCTTTGTTCATTCCACAAAAATTTCTTACCCTTCCTTTGCAATGAAGTAATGGGGTTTGCAATTTTAGAGAATCCTTCAACAAACCTTCTATAATATCCTACTAATCCCATAAAACTTCTCACCTCTGAAACATTTTTAGGAATTGGCCATTCCACTATTGCCTTTATCTTTTCAGGGTCAACTGCAATTCCTTCCTTGGATATGATATGCCCAAGATAGTGAATTTTCTTTTCAAAAAAAGCACATTTTGACAATTTTCCATATAATTTATGTTCCCTTAATCTTTGCAAAACTAGTTGAAGGTGTGTCAAATGCTCTTCTTCATTTTTTGAGTAAATTAGAATTTCATCCAAAAACACCAAGACAAATTTGTCTAAGAAATCATGAAAGACACTATTCATTAGGTTCATAAAAGCACCTAGAGCATTAGTTACACCAAAGGGTACAACTGTAAACTCATAATGCCCATACCTTGTCCTAAATGTTGTCTTTGGGATGTCTTCTTCTTTTATTCTAAGTTGATGGTACCTTGATCGAAGGTCAATTTTGGAAAACACTACTGCTTCCTTCATTTGATCAAAAAGATCCTCAATGTGTGGTAAAGGGTACTTATTCTTTATTGTGACCTTATTTAACATTCTATAATCAATACACAACCTTAAAGTCCCATCTTTCTTTTTAACTAACAAGACTGGTGCTCCCCAAGGAGATACACTTGGCCTTATCAATCCCTTTTTTAGGAGTTCTTCTAATTGCATCTTGAGTTCTGCTAGTTCTGTTGTGTTTATACGGTAGGGTTCCCTTGAAACCGGTTCGGCTCCAGGTATAATATCAATAGGAAAATCAAATTTTCTTCTAGGAGGCAAACCGGGTAGTTCTTCTGGAAATACATCCTTAAAATCCTAGAGGAAAGGAGAATTTTCAAAGGTTGGATTATTTTCATCTTCCTTTTCATCTAGATAAACCATATAGATTTGGGCCCCTTTCTTTCTTTCCTTCTTTAATTGCATGGCTGATATAGTCTCCACACTTATGGGCCTAAGGTTACCTCGAATTTTAACCCTTTTACCTTCATCATCCAACACTCCACCAACTTGTTGTAACAATCTACATTAGCCTTATGATCTATTAGCCAACTCATCCCAATAATTACATCATATGGCCCTAGGGGTGCCATATAGAGATCCACCCTAGTCTCAAATTCAAGGAATTGTAGCTTTGCTTTTGATAAACACTTGGTCACTTCCCTAGTTGCCTTATCCCCATACTGAACTGTCCATGATGATTCCATATGACTAACTCTTAATGACATTTTCCTTACTAATTCTGGAGAAATAAAGCATTCAGATGATCCTGTGTCAATGAGTATTGAAATTGGCTGCATGAAAAGTGTACCTGTGGTTTCTATGGGTACATTCTGGTATCTGGTTTTTCGGTTCCTCATTGCTGCATGAATCCTTTGTTGGGGACCTTGTTGTGGTTGGTTGGCTCTAATTTGACCTTGCATTCTTGGACATTCTCTGGCATAGTGATTTTCCCCACACATGAAGCATCCACCTGGCGGTCCCCGTTGCACTTGATTCCTTGGGTAATTGTTTCTTGTTTCGTTGAACCTTGGTGGGTTAGTTGACCTGTTGAAGTTCCTTTGATCATTTCTATTAAAGTTTCCCCTATTATTTCCATTGTACCCATTCCTTTGATTCTGAATTGGTGGTGGTCTTCTTTCAAATGAGTTATTCCTTTGATTCTTGTTAAAGTTATGGTTCCCCTTGAATTCTTGTTTCCTTTTAAAAGATGGGTTCCTGTTATTATTGAAGTTCTGCCTTGCTGCTGCTAGAGCTTGTAGTTTCTTTTCCTGCTTAAGGGATTTTTCCAACACATCATTCATGTTTTCAGGTCCAAGCAAGTCAACTTCTACCCCTATATTGGTGTTCAAACCTAAAATAAACTTCCTTGTTTGACTTTTCTCATTCTTTTGGTACATGGGCACATACTTCAATAACTTAGCAAACTTATCCCAATATTGTTGTACTGTTAATGACCCTTGTCGAAGGTTATGAAATTCAACCATCTTCTCATCAAAAAATAGTTGTGCAACCACCTCTTGCGAAAGTGTTGAACAAATTGATCCCATGTAATTGTTTCCTTGTCAAACCTATTTTGTTCCTTAGTGTTAGTCTACCAACTAGTTGCCTCCCCAACGAGCTGATAGGAACCCCATAAGGATTTATTTATTTCACTAAAATCTCTTAACTCAAAGTATTTTTCCATCTCATTTAACCAATTTTCTGCTCCTTCACCTATTTTCCTCCCATCAAACTTGGGTGGGGTGATTTTCTTCAAGTCCTTAGATAACTCCATGATATTATTTTCTCTCCTAGGTGCAATTATGCTCACCTCATTTGCTTATTGGTTATTAGGAGGGTTCTCATTCTCAGGTTCAATTATGTTTTCAATAGTGTTTTGCCTTGCCCTAAGGTCTTGCATAGACTATTCCAAGGAGCTAATCTTATCCCTCTGTTCCGTTAATAGATTTATTATGACATCAATTCCTGTGTTGTTACCCCCTTGTGCTTGTTGTTCATTACTGTTATTCTCTTCTTGATTTTGAGTATTTCTAGCACGATTTGCTCTTGTCCTTGCCATTTAAAATTCCTGAAATTACAATTTTCCCAATTAATAATTTGAAAAATCTCAAAACTAAATTTTAAATTACTAATTGTGCAAGTTGTAGTGAGCTCAAGGCCTAGATTTCGAACATAGCTCTAATACCACATGTAATAACCCATCCATACCCAAAAATTTACCACTACTTTTTTTTTTCTTGATTATTATCTCATTATGTGTTTATTCAATTATATACTCAGGTGCTTCTATCCATACAGGATAGGCATCCATCCATCTGGGACAGGCATCCAACCATACGGGTTAGGTATTTGTCCATACGAGACAAGGGTTCATCTATCCATTCGGGATAGGAATCTACCCAAACGGGGTAGGCATCTACCCATAAAAGATAGGAATGTGCTCTGGCCAGAGACTTAGACTCATCGAGACCATCTGGGTCCTGAGTCGCTCACTAAAGACTACACCTCTCCTTGGAGGTGCACCGAGGTCATCGTCCTTAGGAGTATGTAAGATTAACTATATAGCTTGAGTCCCGCCTCAAAATTTGGCCTAAGGCCTCGGGGAGTCAAGCGAATCCATTCGAGATTCCTTCCGAGTATATAAAGAACGTGTTTTAATCTTACTTTTATGTTACACATTATTAAGCCCCCCTTAACAATCAAGCAATTCTCTTGAATTATTACTTTTTAATTTATTTTTAATCTAACTTTTCCTAACCCCATCCTCGAACGCTTGAGGTACTGGGAGCATTCTTCGTTTCCCAGACCGCCTACATACCCTGCTTCCAAACAGGATCAAGGCGTAAAATATGTAGTTCTCTTTTCTAGACTATGTTTGATGTGAACTATTTTGTGGGTACGCAGCCCTTTCTAGGGCCTCATTTCCCTAGACAGTTCCTCTTCGACTACTACCCATGAAGGGGAGCAATGAAAAAAAAAAGAAGTATAAGTAGACAGTCTCCAAGACTATTACTTGTTTCCTAGATATCTAAATCCTAATTCCTAATGACGTCTCCCTTGAACCCATTTGAGATTCAATTACCTTTCAATTAACATATCTTCAAAATAAATTCTATCAATCCTACAATGGGGTTTTCTAGGTTTGAACTAGCGAAGTTTTCGTTCATTTACAATTATCTTATTAAATTATCGAGCCAAGAGAGATTACCCGTCTCTTGGATTTTAATACAACAGATGTTCCTTATTACTTCCTAGCGATTTAAAGGGACGGTGCCACAGACGCTGTTGTTGCAGCTATATTAGGCTATGGATGCAGTAGCTCAAGCGTGACGGCATTACCCGTAAACGTGAGCCAGAGGCACCACTGATACCGAACGCTGCTAGGTTTTAGTTTCAACTCTTTATTAATGTTTACCTAGCTAAGAAAGAAAATAACAACTATCTAATTTCTTCTTGCAAGATAACATACTTTTGAAAATGCAATGAACATTATTATGTACTAACTACACCATGGCCAATAAATTTTGAGATACTAATCTACCTTTTCAAAATAAATAATAAATTGGGATTGAACATTTCATACATAAGGAAAGTAAATAATTACTAAGGATTAATGCAATGCCATCATTTATTAATTATCCTCTTAAATAAATTTAGCTATCGTTTAATTCATCAATCATTAACCACTTGACAAAATATAATTAATTTAAATTTCATTGACATTTCTAATCTATTTTGTAAATAAATTAGTCACTAAGAAAAAATTAAATAAGTTGAAGTAAGTCATTAAATTTTATTGTGTCAAAGTCAAATAAGTTAACTTAATAATAATTATATGAAAATAGTAATAATAATAATAGTAATAATTTTACTCATTACTTTACTAACTAAAGAAAGGCATACATTTAAAGAAAGTATCCATTTTCAGGAAAAAAAATTAAATTAATATTTCTAAAAGAATTATAAAATAATTTATAAGTAAATAATTCCTTTTTAAAAAAAACAAATAAATAAATAAATAAACAAATCTGATTTTGTGAATCATAAAATAATCCATTAAAAAGCAAATATGATTTTGTGAATTATAAAATAATTTAGAAGTAGAAGTAGATAATCCATTTTAGAAAAAACAAATCTGATTTTGTGCTTTATTGTTTTAAATTTCCATTTTGTACAACTTACTTAAATTTGCCCGTAATATAATTAAATTTATTTCCTTTATATAATATAAAAAACTTTTATATTTTTTTTTGTTCTTTTTCTTAATTTATTGTTATAGTTTCCTCTTCTAAATGATTTGTTGAAAAATCAAAAGAATATTTCCTTTTGCCATAGTTTCCAAGTTTATAATTTTTGTTTATAGAACATTTCCTAAAAATATATAAATAAAACAAAAAAAAAGATTAGATCTATCTAGTTACTTAAAATTTAATAATTACTTATTATTATTAATTATTAAATATTCATTCTACTACTTGTTTTATATATGTATAAAGTTTTGAATTAATAAAATTTGTATTATATAAAAGAAATTTTAAATCACAATTTAATCTTTAATGTATATATATATATATATATATTTTCCTCTTTTCCTTTCTTTATTAAATTTTTCATTATTTAATATAAATAATTTACTTTAACTTAATTTTCTTGTAAAATGGTTTACTGTGAATAATTTTCTAAAGTAAAATAATTTACCTGAATAAATTTTCTCATATAAAATAATTTACTGTGAACAAGTAAAATAATTTACCGTGGATAAATTTCTCAAAAGTGGTAAAAATAATTCAATCATATTATAAGAAACATAAATGAACTTAAATAGATTTTTCAAGCATTCAAACTTTTGTAATTTTATTTGCTCTATCATATTTTTTTGAAGTAACAATTTATTTTCTTTACATAAAATTTAAGAATGAAATTCCAAGCAAATTTTAGTAATGTTTTTAAAAGAAAGTTCCAACAAAATTTTCCTTTCATAATTTTTTTTTTATACAGATTTTTAATTCCTTAATACTATTTCAAATAGAGAAGACTTAAATAAAAAAATTTCAATGGTAAACATAAGTTTTCTTTTTTTCTACAAATTAAAGTCTTTTTTTTTTTTTAATAACAAGATTGACATCAAATATCCATATTTCTATTAAGGAGAGAAGGAAATTTTGTGGCACTTACTTGTAATGCAATAATAAAATCCTTCTTTGTTGAACCAAGTCCTTTGACCTTTCAAATCTTCCTTCTTCTGCAACAAGTATGAAAAGCCACTTTCCCTACCCCTATCTTACTTTAAGAAATTACTACTCTATGAATTCAAAGAAGATCAAGATGATCAATAACCATTCACAAATATTATCAGTTCTATCTCTCCCCCCTCGAAAGAGGTTGGAGAATCATATTTATAGCAAAATGCATACTATTTCAACAATCAAGCTTTGTTGGTAAAATCAGTAGTTAAGATTTAATATTGAAAATCAATGGTTAAGATCGGAAAAGTGAAGGGAAAGTTTCTATTTTAACTCATGAGTGGATAATGATAACTTTTAAATTTAAAAATATAGATAAAGATGCAATAGTTAATATTGGGAAAGTGAAGGGAAAGTTTCTATTTTAACTCATGAGGGGATAATGATAAAATTTTAATTTTAAAATTATGGATAAAGATGTACTTGAAGTTTCTTATTTTACATATAGTTATAAAATGATGTTTCTAAAAAAATGAACAGTTGGTTGATAAGGGAAGATTTAATTCCAAAATGAGTGGGAAAAATTAAAAAATAAAAATTAGAATGATGAAGTAGGAAAATATGTAAACATTTTAAATAAAATAGAATTTAATTACTATTTCGTTTATAATTTGAAAAAAATACTCTTATTTCAAAAATTAAATTTTTCATTGCAAGTTTATTTATTTGTTTTATTTTTTATAAAGTAACTATTTTATTTTCTCAATAATTAGATTTATAACTTTAACTTTATTATTATCATTATTATTAATTTGGTTAAAAATGAAATAATAATTACCATCAAACCAACTTAATTTAATAATCAAAGAGTCTTATTTTAAATGTTCTA
>VDFB02159723.1:0-17419 GCA_007258455.2 Sequoia sempervirens
TCTAAAAATATATCACCATTATTAATTAATTCTCTGATAAAATGATACCTAGTATCAATATGCTTGCTTCTCTTATGAAAAACTGGATTTTTCGAAAGAGCTATGGCAGAATTGTTATCACAATAAATTTTTGTTGCCTCAATTTGTTCATTTTGCAATTCTTTCAAAATTCTTCTCATCCAGACTGCTTGACATGCCGCACTTGTGGCTGCCACATACTCTGCTTCGGCTGATGAAAGAAAAACTATTGGCTGCTTCTTTGAAGACCATGAGACAACTCCAGTCCCAAAATTAAATACATACCCAGACGTGCTTTTTCTGTCATCAATGCTACCAGCACAGTCACTGTCTGTGTATCCTATGAGTTTGAACTCATCTAAACTTGAATACTTAATGCCAAAATTTCTTGTTCCACTTACATACCTTAAAATTCTCTTCCCTGCTTTCCAATGGGTGTCTTTTTAGGCGTTTCCATAAACCACAGAAATCAAACACTCCTTACATAATGTACGGCCTTGTGGGTATGAGATACGAGGCTTCAACAAGCCTCTTAAACAAAGTTGGATCAACATTAGACCTCTATCATCCTTGCTTAGTTTCAGACCTGTCACTGTAGGTGTTGGTGTTGGTTTGCACTTCATCATATTAAACCTCTTCAAAATGTCATTTGCATATTTTGACTGTGAAATAAAAATACCATTTTCATTTTGATTCACTTCAATACCCAAAAAATACTTCATCAGACCTAAGTCTGTCATTTCAAATTCTTTCTTCATGTCTGCCTTGAACAGATCAATTGACAAATTGCCAGTGAAAATTAAATCATCCACATATAAGCATACTATTGAAGTATTTCACCTTCTTCATTCATTTTTGTGTATAGTGTGGGCTCCAACTTTGCTACATCTAATAAATCGATACGCAAAGATAAGCTGTCTATTACTATACCAAGCTCTTGGGGCTTGCTTCAATCCATCTGATTACCTTCTTCAATTTTGTAAACTTTGTCTTCACGACCTAGAATTTCTCCAGTGGTTGTTCCACATAAACTTCTTCTTCTAAATAACCATTTTAAAAGTGACTTCACATCCATTTGAGATCTGAGACCACTTATTTTGAGCTGCTAAGCTAAAATCATCATATAGTATCAATCGTTACTCTGAGGTGCAAATGTTTCATTGTAGTCAATTCCAGGCTGTTGTGAATAGCCCTTTACAACCAATCTTGCTTTAAGCTTCTGAACTTCATCTTTTTCATTCAATTTGGTTTTATAAATCCATTTCACTCCAATTACATCTTTGTCTTTTGGAAGACTAACTAGTTCCCATGTCTGATTCTTCTCAATTGCTTCAATTTCTTCATCCATAGCACTTACCCATTTATCATCTTTGACTGCATCTTCAAAATGAACTAGATCTTCTATTTGAGAATAAAATGCACAAAGAGAAATCTGATCTGAATTATTCTCACCTTCATTTTGCTCATATATATCTCTTATGCTTCTGATTTTCTGTCTTCTCAGACTTGCCAATGTAGGATTTGACATATCACTTGAACTTGTGGAATGTGGACCCGATGGTCCTGCTGTAGATGGTGTTTGTTGTCCTCTTGTTGGACTACTTCCTTGAATGATTGAGGTTGTTCTTACAGTCGATGCTGGTGTCACTTGTGGACTACTTTGCTGAGCTTGAATGGGAGTGGTAGGAGTCACAATAGCTGGAACATTTCTTGATGTTGAAACCTCATTCTCCTCTTGAGGTATACTGGCTGAAATATTAACTGTCTTCTCTATACTTCCATCCCATGCTTCATCTTCTACAAATTGTACATCTCTGCTGATTATAACTTTCTTTGTTGTTGGATTATAGAGCTTATAAGCTTTGGATTCTTCATTGTATCCAACAAATATACATTTTTCTCCTTTGTTATCTAGCTTCCTTCTCAATTCATCAGGCACATGTGCATATGCTACACATCCAAATACTCTCATGTGAGTAACACTGTGTTTTCTTCCTGTCCATGCTTCTTCAGGTACTATATTCATGACACTTTTTGTTGGACACCTATTCATAATATAGGCTGCACAAGAAATTGCTTCTGCCCAATATTCATTTGACAAATGTTTGGCTTTCAACATGCTTCTAACCATTTCCATGATTGTTCTGTTTTTCCTTTCAGCTACTGCATTTTGTTGAGGTGTGTATCTAGTTATTGAATTGCTTGTGAATTCATGATCTTTAAAAAATTAAAAATTCTCTTGAAATATATTCACCACCTCTATCATTTCTCAACGCTTTGATATAATAGCCACTCTGTTTTCAACCAAATTCTTGAACTTCTGAAGCGGATCAAACACTTCATTTTCTGCTTGAGAGAAGTAAGCCCATGTTTTCTTGAATAATCATCAATGAATGTGAGGAAAATAAAAGCTACCACCTATTGAGTGTTTGCATTTAGTCCACACAAATCGGATGTATAATTTCCAAAGGGGCTTTTGCTCTAGTTGGCTCTGTTTGGAAATGATTCTACGTATTGTTTTCCTAAAATGCACCCTTCACATACCCTTTCTGGTATTTCTATTAAAGGTAGTCCCTTGACCATGCCTTTCCTATGAAGTAAATTTAAACCTCCAAAGTTGAGATGACCAAATCTCAGGTGCCATAACCAGTTTTCATCTTTTATCTCAGCTTGAAAGATTGTCTGCACTATTGCTGTAGTTTCTTCTCTACCCACTTGTGAATTCATTAAGTGTTGTGCTTGAGCATAATTTATATTCAAATCTGGCCTTATCTTTAAGGGAAACATTCTGTTGTTTGTCATTCTGACTTTTGCAATAAGCTGGTTGCTTGGGTATTTGTCTAAAATTGTGCATAGACCATTCTTGAAGGTTACTCTATACCCTTTTTGAACTAGTTGCCCTACACTCATTAAATTATGTTTCAGACCAGGCACAAAATGCACATCTGAAATATACTTTTTCTCCCCCTGTTTAGTTAAAATATTGACATCTCCTTTCCTTTGGTGACCTTTATTTGTCATTGCAATGTAACATAGGACTTTACATTCTCAATTTTAAATTTGAAAGAAACATTTCTAGATTTCCTGTCATATGATTGCTACAGCCTGAATCTAAAAACCATACATCTTTTTCATTTGCTTGAGCAACATTACAAGCTAAAAACATTGTTCTCTTATCTGAATTCTGATTTTGACCTTCTCTTGAAAATTTTGCATTTTGTCTATTATTATCATACTGCTTCTTTCTACACTCATTCATATAATGCCCATATTTTTTACAGTAGTGACATTGGACTTGAGATTTATCACACCTTTGATTTTGTGACTGATTCTGTGTTGGGTTTTTGCTTGAGCCTTGATTGTTGCCTCTTCCATTTGAGCTTGATATACTGTATCTTTCACCTCTGTAAGAGTTTCTTCCTCTTCCTCTTGATCTACCTCTGCCTCTTCCTTGATTGACTGAAGCTTGAGTTTTGAAAGCATGCTCCAGTGATGTATCTGCTGACCTTTTCAGCCTTTGTTCATGAGAAATTAGAGATGCATACAGCTCATCAACTGAGAACTGTGAGAGATCCTTTGTCTCCTCTATAGCAACTACAACCGGTAGGAATTTTGTGGGCAAGCTCCTTAAAATCTTTTCAACAACTCTGGTATCTTCCATATTTTCTCCATGAGACCTAATTTGATTAACCACCCCAATGACTTGGGTGTAGAATGAATCTACAGATTCATTGTCCTTCATACATATTGTTTCAAAATCTCTTCTCAGCATTTGTAGCTTTGTTGTTTTAACTTTTCCATGCCTTGATAGGCTGTTTGAAGTATGTCCATGCTTGTTTGGACTTGTTCTTCTTTGAAATCCTTGGAAAAATGTCTCATGTCTGACAGAAGCAGGATAAAATAAAGCCTTTGAATCTTTCTTCCTTGTGTCCTTCAATAAGTCTTTCTCTACTTGTGTTAAAGCATTGTATTCTACTGCATCTGCTGGCTCTGCAAATCCATTCTCTACTAAATCCCATATATCTTGTGAGCTAAATAGTGCTTTCATTGTAATTGACCAGTACTGATAATTCTTCCCATTAAACTGTGGAATTTGTGGGTTTGTCAAGCTTGTGCTTGCTGCCATTTTTGAAATTTACCCGGATAATCAACTTGCTCTGATGCGAACTTGCTCGTGCAGTGAAGGCCGAGGCCGGAAGGAGGATTTCACACCTGATAAAATTAAAACATAAAATATTTATTTTCTCAACACGGAGAACATGCTTTCATTAATTTTTCCACATTCATTCTCTGTTCACCTTGTTACATTAAAATAAATTACAATTACAAAAATATATCTTTGCGGTAAGAAATTCAATGAAGAATTTTCACGGATGAGAGGGAACGAATACAATTTTTCAAATTCACCTAACTAATTTTTCCCCCGTCAAAATACATTTAATACAATGTCCTTTTCATAATATTCAAACTTAAATATTAAATCTTTCGCATCCCGATATTTCCTTTGGCGGTGGCGGCTTTCTCCATAGTTCCCCGCGGTATCGCGATGGTTAAATTCTTGATTGCGATATTGCGGGCAGCGGTTAGTTGACGGCCCGGTAAACTGCGGCGGTTAAAAATAAAACAAGCTTTTACTGAGTCTCCTGTGATATCGCGATGAATATTTTATTGATTGCGATATAGCGGGCATTGGCTGGAGGTACGGCAGGCGGTTGATATAAAACAAAAACATTACCGAAGACTCCCGCGGTATCGCAATGACTAATTTATTGATTGCGATATAATTAAGAAGCTGATGGTTGGCGGGGAGACGGCGGCGATTAGGGTTAAAATTCCAACATACAATTGACTGCAGCTAAAGAGCATAGGGAAGATGTCATAATAAAGATGATACAATTAGGTACAACAAAGGAAAGATGCGCGCATGAATCTGTAACTGGAGTTGATTCACTTACAGATATGCTGCAAGTTGGAGTGGTAGATCAAAGTAGAGTGATATTGATAGTGAGAATAGAGAAGGATGCTAGAGAGATTTCCACAGTATATGTAGCTGGAAAGTAGGAATTGGGAGTTGCACGAGATGTTACAAGTACATTGCAGCAAGGGAAGCTAACTGTGAAGATGTGCATGTTCATAGTAGGACCTCCAAGGTGCTACAAGTGGGAGTGGCGAGTCGCAATGAAATGATGTTGATAATGGATACAAACAAGAAGGGCGAGCAAAATGCCACAGGAGAAATATTGTAAGTAGAGATAATAATAAGAAATAAAACCCAACAAGCGTGGAGGCAAAAGAGGATAGGATGAACAATGTTGTGCATAAGGTGCTGCAAGTAGCGATAAAACTATGATAGTAGAGAAGTAATACAAGCAAGCGCAAAGTATGATGGGCAAAAATGTAATACCCCATTTTTCCGAGAAATAATTTGTATTGATTTAATATATCAAAGTTACTTTTAAATGGCAGTGGATTTAGTGGTGTTATTATTTAAGTTTAAATATTATAAAGTATATTTATATTTATATGTAAATAAAAAATGTTTATTTATCAATATTGATTAGCTCAAGATTTAAACATATTAAGAACACCATCATTAATATATAGATTGGAATCCAATATAAATATGATAAAAAAGAACAAATAGCATCTTTAAAGAATTTAATTAAATCAATTTCATCGCATTTACTTATAATTATAAATACCTTTGAATAATAAGTTCAATACTTATTTAATTCAAAACACTTGGAAAGGTCACTCTCATGCTAGGAAGATTTCAATGGTATTGACCCTCTATCACATTTCATGTTTAAGACACTAGGAAATTGAAAATAAACAAATAAAATAGTCAATGTAACTGAATTAATGAGGCATAGGCTACAATGGGCTTGTTGTGTAGGAATTTATTGCAGAGGACAAGAGGGATGACATGGGAATGGGTTTCATGATGAGTGAAGTGTGTACTTGCAACTCCCATAAATATAATATGGGCTTGTATTTCTAGCCAAAAAAGAAGGAAACATAACTACAAGTTGTGGGGGAAATGGAACACAGTATGATTGACCCACAGCCCTCCATTAAAACACAATTTTGAGGTAGTATGAGGGCATGAAAAGCACAAAACTAGAGTAGGAGAAAGCATGAGCACACACACACACACACAAAGGGTAGAATAGATAAAAGGGTGGTGTAGCCATGAGTCTATCAAGTTGCCTGGAGGAACAATAATTGGGGCCTAGTAATAAAATACCTTAAAGAAATGTTGTCTCATGGCATGCAAAGATTATAGGATGCTCCCAAAATGTATTCGTTGAAAAGGTTGTAGAAACATTGAGGAAAATGCATCTAGCAAGTGAAAGTCAAAACTACACAACCTTTAATGAGCATCCTCCCTACCTTTATGAATGAGATCTCATAAAGAGGCTATGGACATCCCTCAAAGGACGAGTTTCATCAACCATAGGGGGACAAGACAAGAATTTCATTTTAATATAGAGAGACGTAGTGAATATTTTACTTCGACAAAGGAAACAAGAACATTTTACACACAAATAATTGCAAAGATTTTAAGCGAGATTAATGAACAATAATGACTAGTGTTTGGTAGTTCTATTGTACTTCCTTTTCACTTCTCTTTTTTCAATGCAACATTTTCTTGTAAACCCTGAACAAGAGCTTACATCTTTTGTTCAATATAATCTTTCTTAGGAATTGAAACTCTTCTATATCAATAATGGACTCATCAACTTATTTAAATTTAATTGCACTTAATTATCATTTATGTTGATTAGGAATCTTGTCACTATTCAAATGTCATAGGATGAAGATGCACATATTAGTTAGAGAATATTACTTTTGTGCGGTTGCTTCAATCGTTACAATACTTAGTAAAATGGGTGCATAAGTTTTCAAATTGTGAAGAGTCTACTTCAACATGAGCATTTGTATTATGAATTCTACACCAATTATTCATCGCAAGATTGGCTAAATTCACTTTCGATGTAGACTTTTCATCGGTAAGATCAGGATTATCTAGAGGTGTTGATACTCCTCCATTATTAGGTCGTGTATTCCAAGGTCTAGGTGGCCTAGGAGTATTATACATCTGATTTTGTGAGTTCTGATTATTATTTTTAGCATAGAAATTATGAAACCTTAATTGTGTAACCTCTTTGGTTAATCTTTTGAGTTGAGTTGTAACTTCTTTCATGTCTTCCTTTTCCTTAGAAATCTTCATTATTTTTATTTTCTTGAGTTTGTGAGAAAAAAGAATTTCATTAGGATGTAGGTCTGTAATAGCTGAACCAGGGTGAGGGACTAAAGCTTGACTATTTCCTGGTTGAAAGAAAGTATTTTGAGGAAATGTCCCATTATGGACCACTAAAGGATAAACATTAGGAGCTATAGGATGACCTATAGGGATTCCATTTATGTTCGAGGTAGGGTAAATATTCAATTTGTTTTCGCCATTCGTGCATGATTCATTTCCAAGGCATTTCTTTTCTAAATTCACGCTCACAACTTTGGCATAGGCTTCTTGTAAAGTAGTAGGAGGATTTTCTCTTCGCTTCACAAATATAGCAGTTAAAGGATCTACTCTTGTATAATAAATTGTGATAGCAGAAAAATTATCCACTACATAAGGTACTTGTAGCCTAGAATAAGCCTTTGAAACTTGTCATTAAAATTAGTTATAGGTTCTCCTTTGAACCTCTTGATTTGAGAAAATTGATGATATAATAAAGCAAGGTTAGTCAATTTTCTATATCTGGCTAAAATTTTTGTCTCTATGTCTTGCCATGATCTGATAGAATTACGAGGTAGGTTGATATACCATTGGTAAACTTCATCACTTAAGGAACAACCTACATATGATGTCTTCATGTTGAATCCTCATTCTAAAGCATGTATGCTTGAATATACTAATATGTTCTTTTGCATCTTGGTGGAAATAATATATAGGACACAACTTGTCGATTATTTTTGGTAAATCATTGTACACAACAAATTCAATATGTGAATCCACCTTAAAGAATTCCATCGCTTTGGGAGGTGGTGGTACAAAAATAGTTGGATTCTTCAAATTCACACTTAAACTTCCAGACTTTCAAGGTCTAGACGATGTTTGACCACTAAGCTCGACTAAAGTCACACGAGGATCACCAGATCAGGATCTAGTGATTCTATGGAAATCCAGTTTAAAACTTAACAGAGACAAAAATCATAAGAATAGACCCTCCTTCTAGCCCCAGTTCCTGTTGACAATGATTGTGCTCGTAGCAAATAGGGTGAATAAATTCTTCTCAGACAAGACCAAAAAGAGCCTATCCTTATTGAAAGATATGGAACAAAGACAACCTAAAGGGGAATTTTGCTTTATCTCAAAAATATTGGCTTTAGTTCAATCCCAGGTCTCTGATAACTAGGTCATGATTGGACTAGGGTCACTCTCAAGTACTCATGTGATATTTGTTGTTAATCTCAAAGGGACTACAGTTATTTCTAGTTTTGCTAAGAATCATAAGAATTATAAACAAAACTTCCACTTCATTCATAAAAATAACATTGTGAAATCGAAAGATTTGCAGTAGTATTTTATCAACATCACAAATTCTTTCCTATCACTTAAGTAGATTTAGCATTAAGCATTCAACAATTTTATTGAGAATAAAATATTTTCAATAAAATTTTATCCATTCATTCAAATTTTGGAACATTTTCAAGAATTTAAACATCTAACCTAAAATAAAACATAAGAATACTGAAAATCAAAAGTTTCTCCTGGTTATTCTACATCGATGCTCCGAAGAATCAATTAAAATAGAGAAAACCACTTTATACTTCACTAGATTGCTTCACAACTACATATAAAATTGTGCAAGCTTTTAAAGAGAGGGGTTTCGTTTCTTGACACCGAGTAGGTTCTGTATGCACCCTTAAATGACATAACATACAGTCTTGTTCAGATAAACTAACAAAACCAGCTACAAAATATACTGACGTAGTTAGCTATCTAATAAGCTCTAATATTAATCAATATCTACGTGGATACAAATTTTTACGCCGGAATGGTTTAGAAAATAGGAAAAAGAACAAAACTTAAAATTTTACTAGATGTTGGGGCAATTCAAATTTTGCTTGACCGCATAAAGTTAATGACTTTATAAAATGATCCAAGGTAGCAACCCGTTCTTTCAACTCTCTTTTATATTTTTTGTATTTTTGCACTCTGGCAATAGTAGCATGCAAATTCACTTTTATTTCTTCTAACTCTTGCCTCCAAGATGAGTGTCCAAGATTAGTACTTGTTATCTTGTACTCCTTAGGCATTATTTCATGTTTGTGTTTATCAGCTATCAGAGTAGCTATCTGGATGATTCTAGTACCATCTTAATTTTTTTGTGTGACATGTTTTGCTTTTGCTCTACGCCTAGGTTTAGGAGTGTATACTTCTTGTAAAAAATTATTAAGATTCAGAGGCAATACTTCTACTTCCATTGGAGAAGCCAATTCCCTGATCAACCAATCAAGTGTATCGTCATCTTGCTCTACCTCTATAACATTTATTTGTTCCTGTTTTCCACTTGATTTAGGAACTTCTTCTCTTTGACCTGTCACATTTTCTGAAATGCGAATTTCTTCAATAATTTCTAGCATAGATTCGGGATTAGAAAGGTTCGACACTACCTCCTATATTTGAAGACTTATATTTTCCTATCTATCCAAATTTTCAACTTCATTTATGTGAACATTACTTTCTTTATTCCCTGCTACACCAGGGTTTTCCTCACTTTTAATTCCATCACCATAAAACTGTGTAGCTTCCTCTTCTTCAATTTCAATTTCAACTTCAACATAGCCTCTCTCTAGTTCTTCAAAGACCTGTCGTTGTCCATTAACATTCCTCACTTTTAATTGCATCACCGTAAAACATATGTGACCAATTGGTGATCAACGGGATTAAGGCTTTTCGGTATTGACTTTAAAAAGAACCACCAGGATCCAGGAATTAACCTCTAAGCTTTAGAAAGAGAAAACTGGAACAAAAGTAAAGATCGGGACCTGGGTCCAAGAGAGATCTACAAATTTCAAAACAGACTCTCTAGTTTCTGACTTCCAAATAAGAAAAAGAAAAGGAAATAATAAAATACCGGACTTCGGTAAAAAAGGAAAGAGAGATCTACAAATTTCAAAACAGACTCTCTAGTTTCTGACTTCCAAATAAGAAAAAGAAAAGGAAATAATAAAATACCGGACTTCGGTAAAAAAGGAAACTACTGGGATTGAGGACTTCGGTCAATAAAATACCAGGCGGAGCTAGGACCAGATGAAGATACGATTTTCCTTAATGCAAATGCAAGACTCCAGGATTCTAGTTTCTACTTATATGTTAAACTTTTATGAAAAGATGGAAACACTGAATTTGAGAAATAAAAGATAAAGCAAAAAGGCCACATGAAATTGAAATTGAGATTAGCAACCAAGTCGCAGAACGACGCCAAAGCAAACAAAAGCAAAAAGGAACAGAGGAAAGGGGGAAAAAAGGGGGTCCACATTTTTCCAAGGGGAAAAATGGGGCTTGTTGTGAGACCACACAACACATGGGACATTAAATTCTCAAGACTATGCATATGAAGGTAGGTGCTTAGAAGATCTAAAGATGAAAGGAAACCCAAATTAAAACCCAATAGATAGTCCAAAGCTAACTTCTCAACATAAATTCAAATTTTGATTAAAATTAAAGAGTGGCTCCAAAAAAAAATTCACACCAAACAAATGCAAGGCTCTAAGATGTCTTGGTTGATAAAAATTCTCCATATTACTTAAGTTGAGGAAATAGCTCAAAATTTGCATCTAATATAAGCTTTAATTCTATTTAACCATAGGGGTTTGTTAGAGGTACCTCACAAAGAGATGATGACTTCCAAGGGAGAATCTAACAATTCAAGGTTCATCCATGGTGTTAAGAGAATGAAAATCAATTGGAATAAGATTAACGATGAAGAAGAAAGGGAGTTTAAGAACCCTTATACCAACTATCTCACACTTAGATTTAAGCCTTCAAGAGAGGATGACTGAAAGAAAGATACATATGGAAAGTATAAAGTAATGGATACATGGAAGAAAGTTGATTCTTGATGAAGTAGAATTTATACCAATTTTGTTTACCCTTAAAATTGGATCATGAATAGACGATGCATCAAGATAAAGGATGGATCAAGAAACTAGATATATGACATGGATTAGCCTAAGTTTGCATAGAAGAAAGGTCAAATTTCATCATGTACACTTAGAGTCAACTCATTCAAAGAGGATGGCTTAAATAAAGTATATAAATTTCATGGAAGAATCAATCTTCATATATCATATTCCAAAGGACATTCTTGAACATAGTATTTTGTAAACTTCCTCTTCATACTTTGTTCCAATTTCAAATTGGTTGTTGTTTTCTGAAAACTATTATTTCTAGCTATATTTACTTTAACAATTTATGGGAGAAAAGCAATATACAAATGTGGCTAGTGATGGATCGCTATGATGGAACAAGTGGGTATTCTAATGGGCTTTCACTCATTGATGTTAGTAGATCTCTAAGGTTCAAGAAGATGTCTAATGATGAGTGGAAATGTAACGAATCACAATGGTTTTTCAGAGCTGTAGATGGAGGCCTCTTGGTTTATAGATGTAAGAGAATGCAACCTTTGAGAGATCAATCAATTGACTATGTAATCCCATAGACTTGAAGATGCAAGAGTGACCAAAAAAGGAAATATTTTGTTCTACATGAAAAGATATCATGATAATGTGGATGTGCACCTCGAGTTTTATTCAAAGGAAAAGACATAAATCAAGTAATTATTATAATTGAATGTCTTTATCTTTTAAGAAATATATATATATATATATATATAGTTCTCTAGAATAGAGATGGTGTTAGAAACCCAGGAAATAGTTGCAAGACCAAAATACTTGGACAAGAGAGATAATGGCGAGAATGCTTGCTATATCAAATGCAAGATCGACTCATGATACAAATGTACAAGATGAGGCTTGCTTATAAAGGCAAGCATGCACAACCCTAAACCTAACTTGAGCTAAAAGATAGCTCTATTAGATAAGGATAACAAAATGCAACCTAGGACTTAAATTAATGCCTAAGTAAGCTTATGAAATTGTAATTAAATAGTTAATTACACCATCAGATGGGAAATTAGAGACATTCACTTGGCACAAAGAATGAAAGGGAGTATGAAAATTATCTTTTTTCCAAGGATTTTATTGTAGAATAAAAAAATATATTATTCCTCTACATTTTTCCATCAAAAAATATATTTATGTTTTCAAAACTTGTAAATATTTAAAGTAAAATAAAATGGTCCTATATCCAAATCTAAATTTGATATTTATAATACAACTAAATGCTAATTTCGCTACCATACACTATACTATTTAAATTTAAGCCAAAAGAATTGTTAGTTTAACATAAGTTGTTCCCCATAAAACCCACTTCTAATCTCGAGTAACTTCATGTTAACAATAGAAACTTACAAAGTACCTTCCTAAAACAGATGGGTGTGTTACAATAACTTACCATGGGACACTAAATGTGCAAGGCTAATACACATGGATGTAGATGGATAGTCATGTGATAGTGAAGTTATGCATCCACATTAAAACTCTAAATTTTACGAAGAAAAATACTTAGGAGAAAGTCAAACTTTCATTAAATATAATGGATGTATTAAAATAAATTTGGCACTAAGCAATACAAGGCTCCAAAATGACTTGGTTCATCCAAAATTTTCATTAATAGCTCAAAGTTTAATTATAATAAAAATTTGAATTATATTTAACTAGAGAGATGACCCTTCAATCAAATATTGAGCAACAAATAGTTAAGAGTATTTATTATATAATTTATTTAGTATTTATATTTTAAAATTTGTTGAATATTTAAAATTATATTTCTATTTAATAGCTTAGATGAATATTGAAAATGAAATTTATATTATAAAAAGTTATTTATGTTTAATTTTTTAAGTATATGAACATAATTTCTATGACATTATTATTGAGAATTGAAATCACTCTTCAACTATAAAAAAGAAAATTATATGTAAAATAAAAATAACTTTAACTAAAAGTTAAAATAACAAAATTTAATATAGACATCTCAAAATTCTTATATCATTTTTGTTTAATATATAAAGTAAATAATTTATTACATGTATTAAATATATCATTATCACAATTTAATTTTATTTACCATATTTTTAAAAACCATCATTCATTAATTAATAATTTCATTTGTGAGTTCTATTCTTTCAAAATAATTTTTACTATTTTTCTTCTGTTTGTTCTTTATTTATTTTAGTAGGCATGAAGAGTTTAACACTAAAGTTCTTGATAAAATAAAAACCATAAACAATACTTTTTGATAAGATATGATTATATAAATTACTTATAATTTCATTTTTTTTAGTGTATATTGAGATTAACATTACTATTAACAATATTTATAATTATTGTATTGAAATATACTATATTGTTTAGATTTAATTTAGTTGAATACAACCCAAAGTTAATACATGAGATAATGTCAATAATTCACCGGTACTACTAATCTATTGAAGTTCACTATATTTTTTCAAATTTGATTTAAGTGAATAGAGCTCAAAAAAAAATGCATGAGAGAGAGAAGTATAGGAGTAAAAATATCACATACCTGCTTACCATTGGACAGTAAATGCTCGGAACTATGTGTGAAGATAGGTGCTTAGTGTGGACACTAATGTCCTAAGCCTATGAACACCATTTTTCCAAATCAATTCTCATTCTTCTTCTAGCATAATTAATTATATAGTTATAATTATTTAATTATTTAATTTCTCTTTTTATTCTTCCCTAATTAATTAAATAAATTAATGTTTATTTAAATACATCACTAATTAACCCTTTCTCTCTATAATTAAACAAATTTTTTATTTATTTAATTTTTTTATTTTTCTACTATAATTAAATAATAATTTTAATTATTTAATTATTCATTAGTTTTTTCTTCAATAAATATATATTATTTTATTTAATTATTTCCTACTTTTCCCTCCTAATAATTATTTTTAATTATTTATTAAATTTCTTTTCCTCCACTTTCCAATTAAATAATTGGAAATTCACTTTCGCTCCAGCTACCTCTTTTCTGTACCAAATCTTATCTCTTATCTCAATTAATCTCTGCCCTTGATAAGGTTATATTAACTTTTAATCTCCACCGTCCATCCTTAATTAAACCCTATTTTTTCCCTAACCCTATTTCCTTGTTTCTCGAAGTGATCTCATCCATTGATCTTTATTATTTAATCTTGGCCCTTCATTCAAATTTGGTTTTCTATAAAAGAGACTTATCAGTTTCATTCTGATCTTAAAGCCACGACTACTATCTTTGATATTTTGGTTTAATAGAGAGTGGAACTGCAATGAGTCGGAATAGTGGAATAGTTTCTCAGATCTATCTGGAGATGGGGGCCTCTTGGTTTATAGTTGTAAGAGATATGGAACCCTTTGAGTGATAGAATCGATTGACCATGCAATCCCATCGTCTAGAAGATGCAAGGGTTACCAACAAAAGAAGAAATTTTGTTCTACATGAAAAGATGTCACGATGATGTGGCTGTGTGCGTCAAAAAGACCTACCAGGTGATTGTTATTATTGGATGTCTTTATCTTCTAAGAAAAACGAGATTTTTTATTTTGATTTATAGATCTACCCAACAGAGATGGGAAATTAGAGACGTTCGCTTGACTCAAATAGTGAAAGGAAGTATGACAATTAGCTTTTTTTCCAAGACTTTTAGTGCAGAATAAAAAAATCGACTGTTTTTCTAAAAATGGACAGATGTGGGTACGCATGATCTGGTGATTGCAATAACATGTGTTTTTTATACTTTGGGGATGCAAGGTGTAATGCACTGGGCCCCTTGGAATTGTTATGTACAAGGGGAGAATGATAATGGTTTGTAAAAGTAAATCATTTACACATGCTTTGATTTTTTATGATGAGCAGTGGAGATCTAAATATGAAGATGTTGTATCACCCCATTATTTGTGTCCTAGAGCGATTTGTGTTGGGGGGATTATATTTGGATAATTTAGAAAAAACCATGTATATGGTTGAATATATATGGCTTTTACAAACCATTGCCATTCTCCCCCTCTACATAACAACTCCCAAGGCCCGGTGCATTATACCTTGCATCCCTAAAATATAACGAAACCTGCTATTGATATCTGCATTCAGATCATACGTACCCGCACCTGCTCCATCTTTAGAAAAGCAGTAGATTTTTTTATTTTGTACAAAAATTCTTGGAAAAAGGCTGATTGCCATGCCCCCTTTCACTTTTTTGTGCCAAGTGAACGCGTCTA
The DNA here is from genome assembly GCA_007258455.2 of Sequoia sempervirens. Classification (NCBI taxonomy): domain Eukaryota; kingdom Viridiplantae; phylum Streptophyta; class Pinopsida; order Cupressales; family Cupressaceae; genus Sequoia; species Sequoia sempervirens. The sequence continues at coordinate 15,442 of VDFB02159723.1, forward strand.
ATTTCCCATTTCTGTCCTGCAGATCTATAAATCAAAACAAAGAGTTCATTTCTTCTGACAAGATAAATATTTCCAATTACAACAGTTACCAGATAAGTGTTTTCCTTTGAATCAAACATGAGGTGCACAGCCACATCATCAGGATATTTTTTCATGTAAAATGAAATACTGCTTTTTCCTGTCACCTTTGCATCTTCAAGACACTCGGATTGCATAGTCAATGGATTGATGACTCGAAGGGTCCCATTTATCTTACTACTATAAACCAAGAGGCATTCATCTTCAGCTCTGATAAACCATTGCAAGTCTCTGCATCGTTATTCAGATCAGGCATACCCACACCTGCCCCATTTTGAGAGAAACGGTAGATTTTGTGATACTGCACTAAAATGCTTGGAAGCTAATTGGCATACTTCCTTTCGCTCTTTGAGCCAAGTAAACGAATCTAATTTCCCATCTATGTTGTACAGATATATAAATCTGAACAACAAAAAGACCTCCAATAATAACAATTACCTATAAGTCTTTTCTTTTGAATCAAACTTGAGGCGCACAACCACATCTTCATGATATCTTATCATGTAGAACGAAGTCCTGGTTTTGTTGGTCACCCTTGCATCTTCAAGACACTGGGATTGCATGGTCAATGGATTGATCACTTGAAGGGTTCCATATTGTTTGTTGTTTATCTCCGTCCACCCCTTCAAATTGGTATCAGAGCACTGATTATAAGCGTTTGTATTTGAACAGAGCTAGGTCATGAGGTCGCAGCTGCAGCTGCCAGCCTGCCGATAAGAAAGGATATCAAAGCCTGGTTTGAAGATTGCCAGATTTGAATATTATTCCGTCTCAACAGTTAAGAGAAGGTTGCTGCTGGAGATCGTTGATCAAGATAAGTCGAATGTGTTGACATCGAACAAGAAATTGCAGTTAAAGAAAAGAGTTGTTGATAGGAAGAAGATCTAAGTAGAAAAAGTAGGTTGGATCAGAGTCTTGGAGAACTTGAAGGAGATTGCTGGCAGAAGGTATTAATCTCTGTCATACTCTAATCTGAAGCCATCCAAGAGACTTACAGAGAGCTGCTGCCATGCAAGTGAGGAGATCATTACTGTTTAAGGCAAATAATAGATCTTTTGAAGCCCCCAGGCTGTCATTACTAAAGCCAAATTCGAAGCCCGGAGATTGCCAAAATTGAAGCTGATCGTTTTCGCGATTTAAAAGGAGAAGTCAAGTTGCAGAAATCTTAAGTTAACTGCCAACCAAAGAGGCAGATCACACCTGATGGAAAGTCATAAGTTTTAAAAGGCCATAGCTGAAGGTGGAAATTGCAGATCGCAGCAGACATCATAGTTGAATTTGCGAAAGAAAAGATAATTAATATTTATGTGTTGGATTGTTATGTGTATTGGTTTTATCTAAGGATAGGCGCCGCTGATCATAGTCAAGCCAGATCAAAAGAATGAAAAGTGGACCTGCTGTGTAAAGTAATTAAAGAAGATAGTGGGAGATTAGGTGCTGGAGCCATTGCAAGTCAAAAGGAAATGCTGATCAGAGAAACCACACATTTTTATATATTTATTTTTTTATATCCACACATTTTTCCCACTTAGCTCTTATCTATTCCTATATATATTCCATTATATTCATTTAATTTTAGCATTTATGACACTTATACCTATCTTATGCACATGCTCTAATATAATTACTAGTTATTGCCAGTATCCCCATTTTTTTCAATTCAAAATTTTAAATTTCGAAGTTGGCAGAGAGTCGCCCAACCAGCTACCATGATGTTGTGAATAGTAAATTGAAAGGATATGTAGAGAACTGCGAGTGGTCCAGGTTGCCCATGACTCCAGGAATTTTTGGTGTATGCTGCAGAATATACTACGAGATGCGTGAAATCGAGTACACTGTGTGACCAACAAATTGGAGTAACATGCATGCGAGCAGCAATATTAGGGTGTGAGGAGGTGAA
>VDFB02159724.1:0-15403 GCA_007258455.2 Sequoia sempervirens
AGATCTCCTAGAGAAGGTTGATATTCAACTCTTAAATTTGAGGATGGAAAGTGATCAAAGAGGTATCATAGATGATCAAATGAACACTCTGAACGATATTAATAGCAACACTAGAGAGTCAAAGACCTTGTGGAGATGCGGCATTGTCTCCGTAGGATGAGCAATGTTTGACTATAGGCACAAACCACCCAAACACTAAGGAGGATGACTCCAATAGCAAGTCCTAAGTTTTCTGATGTGATGTATCTGTCTATTTTCTTTTTGTCTTCTTGTCTCTTCGTACTTGGCCACTAGCCTCTTTGAATTATGAACAAAAAATTTTAGCCTTATCAAAAAAATAAAGGAATGTGCTCTTTATTTATATTTATAAGCCATAACTAAATGTTATAAAGCTATTGTCCACAAATCTGGGCTTCTGTAATTGAAACACTCCAAATAGTAGACTTTTCAGTAAAATAAATTAGATGTTATGTTCAGGCCTGCCAGGAATATATTTGGCAAGAATATTTAGAAAGCAACAGAAACTATTTTTGCTGACTCAATAATTTTGCAAATCTTCCATATCCAAGACACAAGACACAGAAACTTCTATATTAACTCTTGATTACTATTACCTGGCTAAATTATCAATTGTTTGCAATAATATTAGCTAACAGATCATACCAGACGGAGTGACAGAAAATGACATAATATTCAATAGAGTAATAGAAGCTTTATTCCACGGTGTTTGCTTACGTACATGTAGATCAGAGAAACCCAAGGCAAGATTAGATGTTTTCCCCGTCTACAATTATTCAATCTAACGGGCGACCAATGGTTGTCCATTAGAACAAAGCTATTGGGAACTGCTACAACCAAACATGAACAACTAACCCGAAACTGACAAGTTAAGTAACAAAATAGTCAGCTCTGCAAACTAAGTAAACATTACAAAATCATTTATACTAATTAGAATAAGAGAATTTAACAGAAGCATTCAAAATCCATGCACCACAAAAGATTCTGGTTAATCAGGATTCATAAGTCAGCATTACAGACATTGAACTATTATCTGAAAAGAAGGAAACCAAGAATGAACGACCACTTTGAGGAGTTGTGGGACATAAAGAAAGAAAAACAAATGCTTAATGCTACCTTAAACTAGATTGGAACAGCAGGTTAGCACTGTTTCAAATCTGCTCAAATGTTAGGTATTCAAAGTAAGAGCATTATTGGTACCTAAGTTGCCAGTAAGAGTCTCATAAATATTTGCAAACATACTATTACGAATGAACCGGACCAAATTTTTTCCGATTTTTTGAATGCAATTACAACATGTACCCGTTAGGGTTAGTGCTTAAAACCAAAACAATGCAGAATTCAACTCTAACCAAGAATGCGCCGGATGACGACGAGCATATGGTCAGAGGATCTCAATGCAATGCGAAATAAGAACTCTAACCAAGAATGCGCCGGAGGACGACGAGCATATGGTCAGAGGATCCCTAACATCTAATATGCAGAAAGTAGACTCAACACCCAGAATGTGCTTTCAAACCCGGAGTGGGAATGGAGCTACCATAGGGCGGAGATGTAAGATGTTACAATGCAATTCAGAGTAATTAGGCGGCAAGCCAGCCTCTTCCACTTATCCAGTGGGAAATACAGTAAAGTAAAGAACAGAAGAGAGAATGCTAACAGTACTACTGTTCAGCTTACAAAATATCAGAAGATGCCTGCAATGAACAAGATTAGAAGCTCTCCACTGCTGCAATAATAGATATGATCATTCCAAGATTAATTATGACCTTCCAGACACAAACTCTTCACCAAAATGCAAATTACTCAAGACTGATATAACAGACCAGCAACTTGAAATGCTAAACCAGCAACACAGAACCTCACTAAAATGCTCATATATCACTCAAAACTGACCCAAATGACTTCAAATCTGATGCAATAGACCCTCAAAATGATGGCGCCTAGTTTAGTAATGAGAAAGGGCAGCTAAAAGTGGCTATTAATTAATGGTACGGATCCCAAAGCACTCCAGAAAGGGCACCCTACAAGGAATGACGAATTTGCTTTATAAAATCATAAGCTTCATATTAAAATCTGCAAATATTCATGAAGGGTCGCTTCCAACAGAGAAAACCAATGAGACAATACCCAGAACAACTCTTTTTGTATTTTTTGATTTATGAGTGAAACTATAGATTCAGCCCTGTTATCAGCAACTCCAGAAAATGACATAAAATGCAATAAACTGAACTACATAAGTAAACCCAAACTACAAATGCAAACCTCACTACAAAATGTCACTCAAACAAGCAAACCTCTCCACTAGGTGCTATCTCTCAAGCACGAAGTCGAGCCAAGGCTAGGAGGCATTCATTCCTCGAAGCAATCCAACAACCATTTCGGCAGCATAACAATAGCATAATCCAAAGATGAGAAAATGAAGAGCAACTGCCTCCTTATATAGACTTGAGAAGGCTCTCCAGAAACTTCTAGAAGATGCGCCCTAATTTCATATTTGAATTTGACTTCTTTTCCCTCCAAGTTTGGGCGCCCCCTTTCATAATGTTCAATCTTGACTTTTATTAAAAATCTCCTCTTCATAAAATGGCGTCCCTTTCTCCAAGAAGTATTTTTGACTTTAGGAATATAAAATATTTCCTTCATGAGAAAATACCCCTCAAGGTCCCCTTCTTTAAAACAACTTAAAGTCATAATACTAGGACAAGGGGTTATTTTATAAAATAAAACATTATTGTCTTTAAAATACTTATTCCTCCAAAATGAACCCCTTAAGCCAAAAATCAGAATTACCCAATGAACTGCCAGAAGAGGAAGGCCTGCTGAGCTGATGCTGACTGGACCATTGCTAAAAATAGAATTTACTAAAAATAGTAAATTCGGACAATCGCTCGGATCAAACTGCATGCGACACCATTGCGAAGCTTTCTGAAAACCCAGAAAGAGTCCAGAATCCAAACAACCAAACTCCAACAAGCAAAACCCTGAATCATCAAGAGAACACACCAAGCAGCTGGAAACCCTAATTCTGCTACGTGCGACAACACACGAAGATAGACCATCAATCGAAGTGTAGTGCTAAAACGGGGACATTACATATTCATTAGTTTAAGAGACAATGAACTCACAAGCGCCTTTACGAAGGCCATCTTTTGTTTCTTCAAAGGATGCTTTTGTGACAAATCGTAATCCAGATGTAACAACACCTGATGCTGCTGACCCAGCTATGAAAGACTGTTGCATATAAAGATCATTCAGCGATTAAAAAATGAATTGTTTAAACCTGATTATCTTATGCAAAAAGGATAGATCATACACAAGTTGTGAGCTACCTGAACAAATTCAGCTTGCATGAAAGATAGTTCTCCAATCATTCCTCCCTGAACTAGAGAGTCTGCAATACCATAAAGGCCACTCATGGCACATATTCCAATGAAAAATCCAACATGACTATGTCCAGAGATTACAAGGTTCATCTGTTGATTAAATTCAACACAACCAATGGTTTTTTAAATCAGAAATGCAGGATCAATGCATTGCTTTCTAATATCACCATGTAATTCCCTTACATGTGGTTACCTATATCTGCAAACCAAAACTATAAACAAGAATTGAAATGTGTATATACATTGTCTAGAATTTTTTAGCCTAATCACTATCATCAATTAGTTTGTTTTTTGATAATATAAAGAAGACGTTAGCAATGAGCATAAAGTCATGTCATTAATTGTTATTTTTGAACTTCAAATCTAAGGACAAATATAAATTCAGTTGAAAGAAACCTCTTGTAGAACAATACTCACAACAAGAATCACGAATGAACTCATGCAGAAAAGTGAATATCCAAAAAGTATCCTCCTCGAAATATTTAGTTTAGCCTCGTGGTATGAAAGAATAATAATTGTTATCAAAGCACAAGGTTGGTACACCAGGGTCAACACTCTAGCTGGATGGTACCGCTGCATTCCAAAGAAAATTGTGGCAAGTTAGATGTACAAGAATATTAATATATACTATAGAATAAGACCCTAGCAATTGCAAAAGATGAAAGCACACTAATATAGTGTGGGACCCTGGCAATTGAAGGAAAAGCCACATCCTAAAATGACATTGCCAACACAATGCATACAAAAATCAAGCCCCGAAAGGCTGTCAAATCCTACCAAAAGATTAGATTATGTAATGGTCACCCCTGATTTTTTTCTTTTTTTGAAATATAAGCATGTTTGCTGATTGTAGTTTTGCTGATGGTTTGCTTTGTTTGTTTTCAGATGTCTTTCATATATTTCATTGCATGCACAACATATATAGCATAAAGAAGGAAAACTGAAAATGAACTTTTCTATTTTCAAAGAAAGCAAACCCCATAAACAGAATATTTGATAACAACTCAAAATCAGACTTGTTACGACTTGTATCAGACCTGGTAATGGCTTTTAACAGCAGCAAACACCTTCAAACCTGCATCATATGCCATATAGAAGAAAGGCCAACAACCCCCTTGGATTTCAACACCCATAATCAGCTCCACAAAACATCCAAATAACACAGAATTGGCCTATACAACAGCAGGTCCAAAATAACCAGAAGTCTCCCAAGATGCACACCTCCCTAGGTAGGGCGACCAGCCCTTAAAAATCAGAAATAATTCAATAAATCCAAGTTTATGAATGAAATGGGGCTCCAAGATGTAGGAAATCCATTGGAGAAATACCCAAAATGAAACCATGAATGTGCACAGAGTTTGAACTGTTTCCCAATATCAGACCCTGGTAAGAAAAGATTCCAAATTTCAAAAAGAAAGCTTTCAGACCATCATAACAGCTCCAAAATATAATGGCTCGCGAAGGAGGAGGTGGGAATAGGAGCCGTTCCGGGAGTTTGAAATCCTCTGATGCAGGTGGGGAGGATGCCTCAAATCCTGACAATGAGGATGATGCTGAGGGTTGGGTGCTGGCGGCTCAGTGACTGGCTAAGGTTTGGGCGCTAGGGGCTGGGCTACGGCTGGCTGTGGTCAGGCGCTGGCGGCTGGGTTGTGGCCGTTTTTGGTTGTTGTGTGTTGGGAGAGGGTGTGTCTTGTGAGGCTCTGGTTCTTTTCAAGATGTGGCTCAGGGTTATGGCTTATTTTGGACTCTAACCGGCATGTTAGAGGTGTGGTTGTGCTTTCTGGTTTGGCCTTCACCTTGTTTCTTCCCTGCAAGGGTTCCTCTTGCCTTACTTGGTGTGCTCTGCTTCCTAACAATGATGCTGAGGGTCGAGAACTGGTGGTTGGGCTGTGACTAGTGGTGGTTCGGACACTAGAGGCTGGGATGCAACTGGCTGTGGTTTGGGCGTTGGAGGCTAGGAAGCGATTGTTTCTGATTGTGTGTTGGAAGCGGGTGTGTCTTGTGAGGCTCTGGTTCTTTTCAGGATGTGGCTCAAGGTTATGGCTTACTTTGGACTCTAACAGGCATGTTAGAGGTGTGGTTATGCTTTCTGGTTTGGCCTTCTCGTTGTTTCTTCCCTGTTTAGGTTCCTCTTGCCTTACTTGGCTTGCTCTGCTTTCTTCTTTTTTGGTGGTGCCTACTGGCTGCCCTTATTCTTGGGGCGTATTGGTGGAGGTCTTTGGTTTGACTCTGGCGGAGTGGCTTGTGGATAGTTATTGGCATGTCTTAGACCTTGACTGGCATGTAGGGTTGGAAGTTGCTCTTCATTGTCTTGCTTGCTATCCACTCTCTCTATTGTGGATCTTTCATCGCCTTGCCATGCTTCTTTCCGGTACCTTTGGCTCCCTTTTTGTACTTGATGTTTAGCTTGGCAGTGTGGTTGCTCTTTTTTGGGTCCTACTTCGTAGCAGTGTTGTGTCTCTTTAGCTCCTGTGGGGAGTGTTTCTCTTGGTGCTAGGTGCTTAGAGTGGCCTTGGTTGAGTGGCTCTCAGCCCTCATTTTTTTTTACTGATTTTGTTTCTTGGAAGGTTGTTGTGGTTGGTGGAAGTGGTTGATGCCATGGTTTTGATGGGTGGTTTTCTCTCAGTTTTCCAATCTCTTTTGTTGAGCTCTGTGCTCTCCCCCCTTTGGGTCCTAAAGTTCATTTTTCGGAATGGGGGTGTGCTTATTCTGATTATTGTGCTCCTACATATGTTCTAGCTTTTGGCTCAGATGTTTCTTCCTTCATGGCTATTGGTTTTGGAGAGCTCTTCTTCCTTGCTCCAGTTAACTTACTTTCCAAAGGATGCTATGGTGTTCTTTTCTATGGGTGTAGCTACTTCCCTTTAGTTTTTCCAGCTATGGTCTTCTTTGGAGGTGGAGACTACTCCTTCGGAGGTGGAACCCTCTTCTTTTGAGGTGGACAGGTGGGTTGTGATTCTAGTGGGAAGTTCTACTTTTTGTGGTTTTGGGACTCATTTCATCCTCTCCTATAGAGGGGAGCCCCTTCCTATTGAGGTGGAGGTCGGGTTGGTGTTGTTGGTTGACTGGTATTGTGTGGTTGTTGTGGCTCTTAAATGTTTTTCTCTAATTCCTAACTCTCCTATTGAGGTGGGGAGTTTGGTTTCGTTGGATGGTGCCAATAAGTGTTGTGTTGAAGTCTGGTTGATATAGGTTGATGGTTACCTGGGCGTTTCAGGAAGTGCGCTGCTGGATGGTGTTGTTAAGTGTTGTGTTGCAGTCTGGTTGTTTCAGGCTAATGGTTACCTGGTCATTTTAGGTAGTTCTTGGATGCAAGTTCCTGTGTAATTGGTTGTTTTGGGTTCAAGGGTCCCGTTAAAACCTTTTCTAATTTGTGCAGATTTGTGTACTCATGTTGGTTTTTTGATAATCTACCTCTGGTTCGCTGTCGGTTGTCTTTGTTCTATGCTTTTGTAGTTTGGTCTTCTATGTGGGTTTCGGGTCCCCGTCAAAACTTGCTTGTTAATGGTTTCAGGTCCATTTAAAACCTGTTGTAAATGGTTTCGAGTCCATTCAAAACCTATTTTTCCCGCCTTAAACAAAACAGCTACAAAATACCACGAAATCAAACCCAAATCTAAACCATGGGCCCAAAACACCAAATACCAAAAACCCACTTCAAAAATACTAAAAGATCTTCATCTTTTCAAACCAAAAATACTGTAAACCATTAAACTGTGAAGCAATAGGTGATTCCTGAGATAGAACCACCCCAAATTTAGTTAGGGTGGATCTCACCCCACCTAAACCAATTCCAAATGATGAGGGTATCCATCCACAACACGCAGCAACAATATTTTGGAAAAAATCCAATAGCATCCTCTTATGTCATCAACTCAGCCATATGCAAATGAGGCCCAAAAAGAGGTTTTAAAGAGCCAAAAGGAAATTAGGGCAATCAATTTCAAATCCTCTTTCCCTCCAAAAGCCAACGACCCCCTTCATGAGCACTTATTTTAAATTATTTAAAAAAAACACCTTATACCTCTCTTGGGCATTGTAACGAGCCGAACCAATTTTTTCCAATTTTTCAATGATCAAGCCAATATAACAAGCACCTATTAAGGTTAGCTCAATTCCAAACCAACTGCTGGAAAGAACTCTATGCCAAGAATGTACACCAAGATCCCAATGTTGGGCAAGGTGTGAGCATATGGCACCGAGGATCATTAGTAGCAACTGAAAGATTACAATGCTGGAAAGTAACCCAATGCCAAGAATGTGCACTCAAGACCTGATGTGGGTGAGATGCTATCATATGGCGATGGGGATCATTAGTGCCAAAGAAGTACAATACTGAAATGAAAGATCGGCCACTTATTCAATGGGAGTGAAGAGGAACTGAAAAAAAGAAGGCTCGAGCACTTATTCAGCAGGAGCTATTACAATGAAAATAACAATTGTTTATTCCCCTCTTGGCGATAAACCATCCAAGAGCTTAAGTATGTTGGTTCATTCTCCTTCTCTGGCGGTAAATTGTCCAAAGATTGTTAATGTATGCAGCTCCAAGAAAACTAAGTAATTTGCAGGACTAAATGACTGAAATAGTACTACTATTTGCAGCCTTACAATGCAACAATCTGCAGATTACAAAATATTACAACTATCCAATCAATGCAATAACTATATGATTGATTTTCCAACATCCAAACTCAGCAATACTGAAAATGCAACCTAAAACTCTGATTTCCAAAATCTGATATGACAGACTAGCAACTAGAAAATGCAAACCAGCAACACTGAGACCCACTAAAATGCTTGAAACTCTCTCCAAACTCACTGGAATGACCTGCAATAAAATGCAAATTCTTCTAGCAATGATGGCACCCAAATCCCAGTGACTAAACCTCATCAAACAGACTTAATTTATTTTGCACAAATCCCAATGCTATTGCCAGAAAGTATGGCCCTCAAGGAAGGGCGATTTCACTCCATAAAATCCATTTCTTGCTATTAAAATCTGCAAATGTACATGATGCATCACCCCTAGCAAGGAAACGCAATTAGCACATACCCAGAACAAAACAAAATTCACTCCAAGACTTATGAGCAAAATCGACTTTCAACTATAACAAACCAACAACTCAAAAATGATCAACAACTACAAAAAACTCCATGACAATGTGCTCTATCTGCTCTCAAGAGTTAAGAACAGCCTTTATCTTAGCTAGTTGCTATCTTTCAAGCAAGAAACTAAGCCGATGCTAGGAGGTATGCATTCCTTGAAGCAATTCACTCACCATTTCAATAGCATAACAGTATAGTTGACATGAGATGATGAAAATGAAGAACAAACATCTCCTTATATAGATTCTGGGAAGAGTCTCTAGATGCTTCTAGAAGATGTGCCCACTCCTAGAGAATCCAGGTTTTTGACTTGACTTTTCCATTCAACCTTCAATATGGCGTCCATCTTCAAGAGATATTAAATTTTGATTAAATAAAATATTTCTTTCCTCAAGTTGGCGTCCCATCTCCTCAAGAGCATTTTTGACCTTAGAAATATTAAAATCTCCCCCTGATGAGGCATCCACCCTCCAAGTCCCCTTTTCAACACAACTTGAAGTTATAACATTAGGCCAAGGGGTCATAGGATTAAAATATAACCTTTGCAACTTAAATAATTCAATATCCATCAACAATTTCGCCCTAAAAGCCAAAATCAACATTACCAAGCAAAATTGCCTGTAGGAGAAAGTCCACTGTGTTGATGCCAACAGGACCAATGCCAAAAATAGAATTTACTAAAAATAGTAAATTCAGAAAGTTGCTCAAATCAACATGCATGCAGTACGATTGCGAAGCTCTCTAAAAACCTAGAAAGAATCCGCAGTCCAAACTCTAAACTCCAAGTGACAACCTCCTAAAAAATAGGAAACCCTAATTTCCGCTTCCAAGTAGCCTCCGGGCCTCCGAGATAGGCTAACGGTCAACTACACTAATCACTGCTAAGAAGGGGACGTTATAGTCCGCCCTTCCCAAGATTGCTTGCCCTCAAGCTATCGCAAATCTAGATGCTGCAAAATCTCCTCACTCTCCAAAGTTGCATCCTCCAAAGGAAAATTCTTCCACTTCACTAAGTATTCTTTGATTGTCCTTCTCCTCAAGAGCGCTCTCTGGAATTGATGATCTCCTCTGGAACCAAAACCAACTATCCTTCCTCATCCAAAGGAGGCAAATCTGATGAAGCAACAACATTGTATCCAAGAGCCTTCTTGAGACGAGACACATGGAAGACGTTGTGAACTTTGCTACTTGTTGGTAGCTCCAACTCATAAGCCACTGCTCCAACCTTTCTGATGACTCTGAATGACCCATAGAAACGTGGTTTGAGCTTCTCTGATCCATTCTTCTTGAAAGTAGACTGTCGAAAGGGCTAAAGTCGAAGATAAACCATGTCTCCAAGCTCAAATGAACACTCAACACGCTACTGATCCGTGTACATCTTCTACTGATTCTTGGCTATCTGAAGATTGTTCTTCAAGGACTTCAAAATATCTTGACTTTGCTGCAACAAATCCTTGGCTTGAGGGGCTTTGCTATCACCAAACACCAAATCCACAAAGCTAGGAGCCTCATAACCATAGAGAGCCATAAATGGAGACATCCTTATAGACATGTGAAAGGATGAATTGTAGCAATACTCTCCAAAGTGAAGCCATCTCACCCATGTCTTTTGCTGCTCTGAAACATAGTTTCTAAGATAGCCCTCCAACCACTTGTTCACTATTTATGTTTGGCCATCGGTTTGTGGGTGATAGCTAGTGCTTGGAGTGAGCACTGTACCACTCAACCTAAAAACTTCTTGCCAAAAGGTGCTTAGGAACTTGTTGTCCCTATCACTCACAATATTTTTCGGCAACCCATGCAATCTAAACACCTCATGAAAAAACAAATCTGCAACTTGAGCTGCTGAAAATGAACTAGCAATGGCAAAGAAATGAGCAAATTTTGTTAATCTATCGACCACAACATAGATACAGTCTTTGTCTTGAGTCTTTGGCAACCCCATGATGAAGTTCATCGATATGCTTTCCCATTTTTTATTGGGAATAGGAAGAGGTTGCAGCAGCCCAGCTGGAAGAGTATACTCATTCTTGTTCATTTGGCAAGTGTGACACTCCTTGATGTAGCGTTGGACCTCCTCTTTCAGCCCTTTCCAAGAAAATCTTTCTCGAATCTACCTATAAGTCTTGAAATAACCTTGATGACCAGCAAGTGGGATGTCATGGAAAGTTTGCAAAATATTCTTTTTGAGCTTAGAATCGGCCACCAAGAAGATTCTCCCCTTGTAGTGTATCAACCCATCAACTACCTTGTACCTTTCATCATGAAAAATACCTTCAATAATGCTGGTCGAAAACTGATTTTTGGCATAATCAGCAATTAACAACTCCTTCCAATCAGCAGTAAGCTCACACAATGAGCTCAAATGAGGCCTCTGAGATAGAGCATCCACCACAATGTTGTTTTTTCCTTTGACATACTCAATGTCAAAGTCGTAAGCTTGAAGCTTACTCACCCACTTTTGCTGCCTTTCGTTCAAGTCCTTTTGATGCATGAAGTGCTTGAGGATATTATGATCAATCTTGACAACAAACTTGCTTCCCACCAAATACTATCGAAACTTGGCCAATGCATGCATGATTGCAAGCATTTCCTTGTCATAGATGGAGTAAGTGATTTCAACACCTCTTAACTTTCTACTTGCAAACACAATGGGATGCTTATCTTGCATCAAAACAGCACCAACACCTTCTCTTGATGCATCACATTGCAGCTCGAAGGGCTTGGAAAAATATGGTATAGCCAAGACCGAACAAGAGCTCATAACCTTCTTGAACTTGTCAAAAACACCTTGTGCCTTTTCTGACCAAAAGAAAGCTCCCTTTTTAGTGAGGTCAATAAGAGGAGCAGCAATTTGAGAGTAGCCCTTCACAAATCTCCTATAAAAGCCACAAAGACCCAAGAACCCCTTCAAATGAGTCAAGTTTTCTGGAGGTGGCCAATCTACTATCGCCTTGATCTTTCTTGGATCAACCTTCACTCCTTCAGCACTGATTATGTGACCAAGGTAGAGCAACTCCCTCATTCCAAATTCACATTTGGATTCTTTGGCAAACAAGCTTTCTGATTCAAGGATGTTAAGCACTTCCTCCAAGTGCTTGAGATGTTCTTCCCACATCTTGCTGAAGATGAGGATATCATCAAAGAAAATCAACACAAACTTCCTCAACTGTTTTTGAAAGACTCTGTTCATACAAGACTGGAAAGTGGCAGGAGAATTAGTCGACCCAAATGGCATGACTAAAAACTCGAAGTGACCATAATGGCATCGGAATGTAGTTTTCTCAACATCTGATCCCCTCATTCGAATCTAATAGTAGCTCGATCTCAAATCAATGTTTGAAAAGAACTTGGCACCATGTAGCTCATCAATGAGCTCATCTATCCTAGGAATGGGGTACCGGTTTTTGATGGTGCTTTGATTCAAGGCACCATAATCCACACACATGCGGATGGTGCCATCTTTTTTCTTCACAAGAACAACAGCTGAAGCAAAAGGACTTTTGCTTGGATGAATGAAGCCCATCTCCAAGAGTTCTCTTATATTCTTCTCAATCTCATATTTTTGCTTCTTTGGATATTGATAGGGCGTTGTGATAACTGGCTTGGCCCCATCTTTGAGTTCAATGACACGCTCAGCTCCCCTTTCAGGAGGCGGCCCAGGAGGTAGATCCGCAAAGACTTTACTCTTCTTGGTAAGCAAGGACTGAATATCAGGTGGATAGTCCCTCTTTGTTTCAACTGGACTAGCTGGAAGAACCATACATTCTACAGCCCACTCAACTATATCATGCCGAATCAGCCTCTCCATTCTTTTGAAAAATACAATCTGAGGGCCTCCATTAGACATCCCTCTTAGCACCACTTTCTTCCCATCGGATTGAAACTTGAGCTCCATTGTTTGCAGATTTAGAGAGATTTCTCCAAGCGAACGCAACCATTGAATGCCAAGAACAGCATCCGTATCTCCAATACTTACAAGGTAGAAGTCATCTTTGACCTCATAATTGCCCAATTGCAAAGACATGTTAGCAACCTTTTGATTGCATGAGATTTGGAACCCATCTACTACCATAACTTTGAAGCCTTCAAATTCTTCAATTTTCAGCCCTCTCTTTGCAACCACTCTTTCATCTATGAAATTATGTGTTGCTCCAATATCTATCAAAGCAACAATTTAATGCCCACCAACCATGCCACGAACCTTGAAAGATTCATTCTTCTGGAAACTAGAGAGTTGGGCAATAGGGGCCCCAACTTCTTGCTCATGATCAGACTCTTCTGGAGCTTTTTCTTCTTCACTTTCTCCAAAATCAGATTGCTGCTCCATGTAATCAGATTCTAATCCAAAATCAGAATAAGCCTCTATGTGGTTAGAATATCCTCTTCTATAGCATGGATGCCCTTTAGTCCATGGTTCTTTGCATGTGTAACATTTTCCCTCTTTTCTAAGCTTCTCACGAAGCTCATCATCCATCTTAGAAGAGAAATTTTTATGCTGATTTGAAGAATGTCTCTTATCTCTCTTGTGAGCAAAAGGCTTAGGCGGAAATTTTGGCCTAGGGGTTGACAACTCCATACTTCTAGCCTTCTTGATGGCTTCTTCAAGACTTGGTGGATCGAAAGCCTTAACCCACCCTTTCAAAGGTTCCACTAATCCTTCGGAAAACAACACTACCAATCTTCTTTCAGTGATGTTGGGCAATCATAGACTCACACATCGCTTCATTCAAAAATGGGGACTTCTAATTGCTCCATTCTCGTCTTTGCCTTGCTTTTGTTCTCTCTCTCTCTCCGCCTCTTTTCTATCCGCCTTTCCGGGGATTTCTACCGAAGTAGAGTTTAAACGTGAAATTTTGGCTAAGTCTGAAAATACCTTAGTTTCATCTCCGTCGCATTCGAGGTCTAATAAAGTGAATAAATTGAAAACGTAGACTAACATTGATGTCGCTAGTTTCCGTTGTGCTACCATTGAGATTTCAGTCTTATCTCTAGCTACTTACTATTTTTAGTAAGTGTGTAATTCCGAGTATCTCCGTTAACGTTTTGAGATTCGGCTGTACTACACAACATTCAGAGTAATACCGCCGCTCTGCAGCAAAATTTGAGCTGAAACGGACTACTCATTTTTAGCAAAATTCGTGCCTTCCGAGACAAATTTCGCTGCTTAATGAAGAATTTTTCAACACATGTTTGGAGATTCCTTCTGGGTTTTCAGAGACCTTCGCGACAGTATAACATGCAAAATGAGATGACAACTTTCAGAGTTCAGCCTTCAGAGGCTATTTTAGGGTTTGCATGTCAGGGTTTTCTTTGCATGTCTGCATATTCCTTATGGGTTTTTCGAGAGCTTCGCAGTGATGTGACATGCAAACGGAGATGACCACTCATTTGGGAACTTACTATTTTTAGCAAGTGCTTCCCGGCAGCCGCCTCCCAGCACTTCAGAATCACGAGCTGATCGCAATGTAACAGAAACAAGGACAAACGGAGATCATTTGATACACATGCAGAGCAAATTAGGGTTTCCAGCTTCAGGACCTGAAAAGAGGGGTAAAAAGTCAGAATTTTCGAAAACCGGTGTATACCACCGCGATCAGCATCCTTCAAGCTATCTGCTGGTAAAATTTGAAGTCAAACGGAACACTTACTATTTATAGTAAGTCGTTTTGGAAACAGGCTAAAAATAGCAAATCAGTTGCATGCGCCGATGTCAGCAGGCAGGTCACGTGGTGAGGAGCGCGTCATTCAAATTTCAAGTCAATCGGAGCTGTGGAGGTATCAAAAGCAAGCAATTACTATTTATAGCAAGTCACCTTCAGAAATGGGCTAAAAATAGCAGGCCGACTAAAAATAGCAGTGTCAACAGGGTAACAAGGTTGTGAGGATGCAGTGTTTGAAATTTCAAATTGTTCTGAGCTTCAGAGATGCAAAAATCAAAGGACTTACTATAAATAGTAAGGCATAGAGAAGCTGGCGAAAACGAGGAAAAAGTGACTAAGTCTGGAACTTCACCCTGCAGCTACCTCAAAATGCGCCCTCAAGCACCAGATGCCAAAAAAATTTCTAACTCAGGTGTTTCATCCTGCAGCCATGCTCAAATGCGCCCAAGTTGATGAAGATGTGATAAAAAATTCTAAGTATGAGACTTCATCCACCTCCTAGGCTAAAATGCGCCCATGCTTGGAAAGTCAAAGAAAGTCAAAGTTTTTCATCCTGCACACATAGTAAAATGCGCCCACCTTGAGAGTTGATAGCAAGAAAATTTTCTAAGTGTAGAACTCGTCTTCCACCACCCCCTAAATGGGCCCATCCTTCACCTAGGTGGAAATGCGCCAAAAAAGAAGTCAAAGTGGTCAACATGTTTTATCCTTCTCCCATGGCAAAATGCACCCAAAGCAGGCATGTAAAGACAAAAACAAAGAAGGTGAAGGGTCACATGCTAGGCGTGGGAAGTTTCATCCACCACATATGCTCAAATGTGCCCAAGAAGGATGGCAAGTCAACAAGTCAAAGAAATTTGTCCTCCTCACCCATCTAAATGCGCCCAAGTTCAAAGAAGTCAACAAGTCAACAATTTTCATCCTTCACCTATGTGGAAATGCGCCCAAATGAGGTCAAGTGAAGACAAAAACGGGGAAGTTGAAGAGTCATCCTTCATGCATAGCAAAATGCGCCCAAGTTGAAGATAGTAAAGGTGAATATAGGGTGGTGAATAAGGTGAAGGGTGAAGTGAAATACTCCAAGGCGTGGTGAAGACAAGGTAAATGCTAGGCGTGGGCAATATTCTTCTTCAAATGTTAAATGCGCCCAAGGTGGTAAGTGTTAGATGGTGTTAGAAAATACTCCAAGGCGTGTGAGGTGAAATAAAATGCTAGGCGTGGTTTTATTCT
>VDFB02159725.1:0-10225 GCA_007258455.2 Sequoia sempervirens
TCTCTCTCTCAACCCTCTCCCTCCTACCCCTCTCCCTTTGTTAGGTCTCTCTCTCCTCTAGAAACCCTCTCCTTCACCCCTCTCCTTTGTTAGGTCTCTCTCAAACCTCTCCCTCAGCCCCCTCTCCCTCTCTTGGGTCTCTCTCTCCAGCCCTCTCCTCTACCCTCTCCCTCTGTTGGGTCCCTCTCTCTCTCTCAACCCTCTCCTCCCTGCCCCTCTCCTTTGTTAGGTCTCTCTCCTCTCCAACCCTCTCCATCCTACCCCCTCTCTCTCCTCTGTTGGGTCTCTCTCTCTCAAACCTCCCTCCTACCCCCCTCCCTCTCTTAGGTCTCTTTCTCTCCAGCCCTCTCCTCCACCTCTCTCTCTCCCTCTTAACCCTCTCCCTCCTACCCCTCTCCCTCCCTGCTTGCTCTCTCCCTCTCTTGGGTCTCCTATCTCTCTCTCAACCTCTCCCTCCTACCCCCCTCTCCTCTGTTGGGTCTCTCTCCTCTAAACCCTCTCCCTCCTATCCCCTCTCCCTCTATTAGGTATCTCTCTCTCAAACCTCTCCCTCCTACCCCCTCTCCCTCTATTAGGTCTCTCTATCTCCCTCTCTCAACCCTCTCCCTCCCACCCCCTATTAGAACTATAAAATTCTGAATAATTTCACAAGATTTTCATATCCCTACGATTCCATTCGAGTCCTCACCATATGCTTAGGGCCTCTCATAATAATATTTTTCTCACATTCTTCCCATTTTCATCCCATAAAATCCATCTAGGTCTGAGTATTTCACATAATAGTCCATATCGACATGAGATTATCAAGGTCTCCTTGACCCATAATGCATTTTTGTTTATATACTTCTGTCATTGCCTATCGGCAAGACCTCAGGGATGTCATAGCGATTGAAATTCATATGTAGGTGCCTATTGGTAGGACATTTTCATTGTCTCGGCAATCGACATTCACCTGTTGGTTTCTATCGGCATGACATTCACGTGGTTTCAGTAACCAAAGAGGAACCTATCGGCGAGAGTTAAGCTGTATCAGAATAGGATCTCAGTGAAGTGGTTATGTCTTGCCAACATGGGGTTTCATCAGCATGTTCTCAGGGAGAGTCTTACCGAATGACTCAATGAAGGATTTCTTTAGCCAAACATATTGCTTCCAGTGTGAGGTCATAGCGAACATACATTGTCACACTGACTGGTGGCAAGAGGATGGATATCGGTAAGATTCAGTGCTATTGAGGTGAGGTCTTGGAGAGTGACCTTCGGTCTCGCCAACTTTACTCTTGGGGTTTCAATCAAAGGAAATCTCAGTAAGACCTATGTTGTTTCAAAATATTGTCCCAATGAATACTTTAAGTCTCATCGATAGAACACAATGAGGGCCTTTGTCGATATAGGAATTGAAATGTCTCGCCGATACACAAGATGAAGGATACATCTTAGTAAGAGTCAGGGCTTTCGAAGTAACGTCTTGGCAAGTGACCTTCGGTCTCACCGATAGAACACAATGAGGACTCTGTCGGTGAGAAAATTAGAATGTCTTGGCGAAGGTGAATAAAACAAGGATACCTCACGTAGTGCAAAATATGTCTTATTGAAATAATTCTTTTATCTCGTATGTCACCGTGACATAAGGGTTGTCTCTCCGAAATGAAACCTTCATTTCATCCACTTTGCTGTGACTTTTAAAGTCGGGGAGACGTTAGATAGATTGCTTTATGTTTCTCCGAGATGTTCCTTCATCCATCCTCAGTCACCGAGACAAGAGAAAACTCTCGTCGAGAAGCATCTCCCATTTTCTTTCACCAAGACATTTCAAAATTGGGGAGAGGTCCCAAAGAAATCATTGAGTCATACTGAAAGCCCCTTACTCATCTTGTGTGTCACTGTAACTTATTAGATTTCTCATCGATGCACCATCAGTATAATTTTACTTCGCTATGACCACATGATATCGGGGAGACCTCATATCAGTTATCCTTGTCTTACTGAAACACCTTAAGTTCACATCTGATCACCGAGACAATACAATTCTTATACCGACAGAGACCCTTTGCCTTTTATATCGGTGAGACCCAACGAAATTGCTAAGACCTCCCTCTGAAGAAAATATCTCACATCGATGAGCTTTTTGATAGAAGCCTTTTGTTATGTCTGTGAGACCAGAGGTCACTCACCGAGACCTCACTCCGATATCGCTTAGTCCAGATGAAATGAATCTTCATATGCTATTCAGTGAGACCCCACAAAATCATTATGACATTTCACTGAAGCAGTAACCCTTTGCCAATAAGACATTCAGTGCATCGGTTGGTGAGACAAAAAAATTCGGTGAGACTATATACTAAATACAACACTCACGCCGATATGTTCCCCTTATTTCACCGAAACAACATGCATGTCATGCCGAATGGTGAATGAAAAAGACTTTTGATCGCTGTGACATCAGATGAGTCTTGCCGATAGACCTGTAGCATACAAATGTTAGCACAAAAACAACATGGGTCAGGGAGACCCTGAAAATCTCATGCCAAAGTGGAACTGTAATGTGAAAAAAGCAGACCCGATGGGATTCATGGGGAAATATGGGAAAAATGTAAGCAAAAAGTGTTTGAGGTAGGACTTATTTGGAAAATACAAGGGTATGAACCGCATGAAAAAATCATCAAAAATTACAGTTCCAACACCTCCTACCCCCTCTCCCTCAGTTAGGTCTCTCTCTCTCTCTCAACCCTCTCCCTCCTACCCACTCTCCCTCTGTTAGGTCTCTCTCTCTCTCTCAACCCTCTCCCTCCTACCCCCTCTCCCTTTGTTAGGTCTCCTCTCTCTCAACCCTCCATCCCTACCCACACTCTCCCTCTCTTGGTCTCTCTCTCTCAGCCCTCTCCCTCCCTACCCCTCTCCTCTCTTGGAGTCTCTCTCTCTCTCAACCCCTCACCTTCTACCCCTCTCTTCCTTAGTTAGGTTTCTCTATCTCCCTCTCTCAAACCTCTACCTCCTACCCCCCTCTCCTCTCTTGGGGTCTCTCTCTCTCTCAACCCTCTCCCCCTACCCCTCTCCCTCTATTATGTATCTCTCTCTCAAACCTCTCCCTCCTGCCCCCTCTCTCCTCTCTTGGGTCTCTCTCTCTCAACCCTCTCCCTCCCTACCCCATCTCTCCCTTTGTTAGGTCTCTCTCTCTCTTGCCCTCTCCCTAGCCACCTACTCTCCCTCTCTTAGGTCTCTCTCTCTCTCTCTCAACCCTCTCCCTCCTACCCCCTCTCCCTTTGTTAGGTCTCTCTCTCTCTCTCAACCCTCTCCCTCCTACCTGTTCTCCCTCTCTTAGGTCTCTTTCTCTCTTAACCATCTCCCTCCTACCACCTCTCCCTCTGTTAGGTCTCTCTCTCTCTCTCAACCCTCTCCCTCCTACCCCTTCTCCCTCTGTTAGGTCTCTCTGAACTTTCCTGTCCCTCACCCCTCTCCCCTGTGGGTGGCATCTCTCTAATTCCTCTGCCTGCCACATCTCTCTCCCACGTCTTGGGTCTCTCTCTCTCAGCCCTCTCCCTCCTACCCCCTCTCCCTCACATTAGGTCTCTCTCTCTCAGCCACTCTCCCTCCTACACCCCTCTCCCTCACATTGGTCTCTCTCTCTCAGCCCTCTCCCTCTACCTGCTCTCTCTCTCTTAGGTCTCTCTCTCTCAGCCCTCTCCCTCCTACCCCTCTCCCTCTGTGGGTCTCTCTCTCTCAACCCTCCCTCCCCTCCCCCTCTCCCTCTGTTAGGTCTCTCTCTCTCTCAACCCTCTCCCTCTGTTAGGTCTCTCTCTCTCTTAACCCTCTCCCTTTGTTAGGTCTCTCTCTCTCTCTCAACTCCCTCCCTCCTACCCACTCTCCCTCTCTTAGGTCTCTCTCTCTCTCAACCCTCTCCCTCCTACCCCCTCTCCCTCCCACCTGCTCTCCCTCCTACCCCCTCTCCCTTTGTTGGGTCTCTCTCTCTCTCTCAACACTCTCCCTCCTACCCGCTCTCCCTCTCTTAGGTCTCTCTCTCTCTCAACCTTCTCCCTCCTACCCTCTTTCCCTCTGTTAGGTCTCTCTCTCTCTCTCAACCCTCTCCTCCTACCCCCTCTCCCTCATTTGGGTCTCTCTCCTGCAGATTCTCTCCCTCTTACCCTCTCTCCTCCCTACCCCTCTCCTTTGTTAGGTCTCTCTATCCTATCTCTCCAACCCTCCTCCTACCCCTCTCCCTCTCTTGGGTCTCTCTCTCTCTCAACCCTCTCCCTCCTACCCTCTCCCTACAGTTGGGTCTCTCTCTCTCAACCCTCTCCTCCTACCCCCTCTCCCTCCCTCTCACTCTCCCTCTCTTGGGTCTCTCTCTCTCAGCCCTCTTCCTCTAGCTCTCCCTCTCTTGGGTCTCTCTCTCAGCCCTCCTCCTACCCCCCCTCTCCCTCTATTAGGTCTCTCTCTCTCCAACCCTCTCTCCCCCCTCTATTAGGTTTCTCTCTCTCTCTCAGCCCTCTCCCTCCTACCCCCCCCCCTCTCCCTCTATTGGTCTCTCTCTCTCTCCAGCCCCTCTCCTCCTACCCCCCCTCTCCCTTTGTTGGGTCTCTCTCTCTCCTAACCCTCTCCCTCCTACCTTCTCTCCCTCTGTGAGGTCTCTCTCTCTCTCTCAACCCTCTCCCTCTGTTAGATTTCTCTCTCTCTCTCTCAACCCTCTCCCTCCTACCCCCTCTCCATCTGTTAGGGCTCTCTCTCTCTCAACCCTCTCCCTACTACCCCCTCTCCCTTTGTTAGGTCTCTCTCTCTCTCAACCCTTTCCCTCCTACCCACTCTTTGTCTCTTAGGTCTCTCTCTCTCTCAACCATCTCCCTCCTACCCCCTCTCCCTTTGTTAGGTCTCTCTCTCTCTCTCAACCCTCTCCCTCCTACCCACTCTCCCTCTCTTAGGTCTCCCTCCTACCATTAAGCACAAGTGAATATGGAGGGACACCATCTACCACAAGTGAGTATGGTTGGAAACCATCCATCACATCTAAAGTTGAAAGTACATCATCACTCGGAGTTGAGGAACAAGGTATGCCATCATCCCCACGTGAACCTCAAGGTATGTCTTCTATTCCACCCTCAATTGAAGGTATGAAATCTAGCCCACCTCAATTAAATATTGATGAAATTGCTAATGTTGAGATGTATGTACCTAAGAGAACACCACCTAGAATTTTGCATAGAAAGCCAAAGTTTTTGATTAATATTGATGAGGATAATTTGCAACACATGGAAGGTAAGATTCCAGAATGCACTTGTAGAAGATATGCTGATAAGATTTGGAAAATTTTCTTTGAAAGGCTAAATGAGACTGTAAGATGTCAACTATTTGTTTAAATGATGCGGGGTTTAAAGTACAAAAACATGGTGAAGACTTTTGGGTTGAGAACATCAAATGCATCAAGTGAAAACACTATTGTGAAGAATCTAATGGATGCTTATGACAGTGTGGGTAAGACATCATGCTCAAAGGATAGTAATGTCACCCAATGTGTCATTACATTGACTTTGGTAGGCTATCAAACAAAGAGATCTCACCTCATTAAAAAGACAAGTGAAAAAATTGGAATTAGTAGAATTTTTTTATCAAATTTCGTTTAAAGGCGGCAAAGAATTGAGGGCACCGATTCAAATGAATTATAGGCATTCTCGGGGAGACTACCACACAAAGATAAAAAAGTTGTTGAAGCATTGAGAACACTAATTGAAGATTATTGGAAGAATAATACAAGGCCATCTCTGAATCAAAGGGATGTCGTAAGAAGGAGAATTGGTAGTCGAAACCGTGAGCCAGCTACATCCAGCTATATTTTGGATGACTAAACCCAATTTTTTTCATAAATTTCAAAATTTTATCCCCAAATTAGTATTTACTTCAAAGATTTTTGAATGATTAAACCTTTTTATGTCAAGATAAATCACACATGCATTACTTGTTACAAACTACATATTGAATTCTCTAACCATTATGATGTTTATCGCTCTATATGCTTTACATTTGCATAACAATGTTTTACAAGATTGTATATTAGAAGCCCCACCACCTCAAAAATCTTCAAGCAAGAAAGTTCTTATCAAATTTTTATGTGAATAGAGGATGTGCCAAATATTCTATAGGACAATGCTTGATGGTTCATAGCATTGCGTGTGGCTTCTGCAATGAATGCTAGTATGTCAACATACATGGAAAGCACATATAGATATGACAAAAACTAGTAGAGTTCCTCGGGAAGTATAAAATAGTGGTATATGCTACAAAATATGGGTCTGAAGCAAAAAGGTGTGAGTTGGTTATTTAGAAGATTCCAGTGTATTAGTTCATGTCCATGTTTCGTGAGAATCTAGTGTATGAGTATGCAAGGCATACCCATAGAACCCGATGGCTGGACACACAATTCAAGCTATGCAAGGACACCTTTCCAGGTGGTAGCATAGTATCAATGGTTGACTTTATAGAGAACTACACTCTACAGCCATAGTATGAGGTGCAGTCACAGTATTACAACTCCACACAAGTTTCGATATTTGTGCACATAGCATTCATACATGCAGTTGAAAGTACGAAGGATGAAAGGAAGGTATTGAGGGAGTATCACTTTTATATTAGTGATGATTGCACACATTCTCTAGAGTTTGTGCAAGGTTGCTTCCAAATGTTCTACAATCATTTGGCTTAGAAGAGCATATCATATGATCGACATATAATATGTTTAGATAAATGTGCAGCACAGTTCAAGAATGTGCGCATGTTCTACTATTAGTTGTGCAGATGTATCTCTACTACATGTTCAACATATGTGGAACTTTTGTGAGGCCGAACATGGAAAGGGAGAGCATGACGGTGCAGGAGCATGCGTGAAAAGAGCATTAGCACGAGAAGAGTTAAAGTATAAAGATAGTGCACAGTTGATAGATGCAAGGTCAATTGTTGAGTGGTGTAATGGTTCGATGGGTCCAGGTAATGAAGGTACATCTTCAGTTCATAGATTTTTTTGGTTGATGGATGATACTAACATTGCACCATATGAGGATTGTTGTACACTAACATGATCGAGTGAGTTGCACTCTTTCCTAGCTCAAAATGCAGTTCATGGAGAGTATCGAGCATACAAGATGGCATGCTTTTAGTTCTCGCGTACAATGCTTGGAATGATTGTGAGTTAGAGGAGTGGGTTGAAAATGGTTGACAAGTTATCTTAGCCCACTTCACATGTATCACCCTCCGATGACATTGGAATTAACATAGATGGAATCATCAGTTGACTTTGACCATGTATCAGATCTAGTTCAACCGAGTAATATATCTACTTGCTTAGTTTTTTAAATCTATATTAGTTACTCTGGATTTTGTAATCGTATCTATAATGTTGACAATTTCAAGAAATATGTTATATAAATGTAGTAGGCATAAGCTTATGCGCTATTGCAGATGAAGACAACAAAGAGGGTATAGACTATTACTTGTGTGGTTGTGTTGAGGAAAAAAGGAAATTGGAAGCCCTAATTATAGATGGAGAAAACATTGAATACCCTACAGGCTCAGTTGTTGTTACTGGAATGTGGCTGAGAAGGTACCCACATAAGAGTGTTAAACATTGGTTGTTTGAGGAATTTGACACATATCGTAAGATTCTTCATTACTCAAACCTTTTCGTGGCATCCAATGTTTGTTTGAGAAAATATGGGGTAGACCTTTTGAACAAGACCTTGTGGCTGGTCCGCGAGTCCCACTCCATGAGGCAAATACTTGACACAATAAAGAGTAGAGCAGACCTGGATGGCTCATTGGATTAATTTTTAAGTATGTGCACAATGGTTCTTATTAATTTATACTTGTATCCAGGTCAATTTGGTTGATGCCAATGCTATCATATTATTTTACTTTGTGTATCTGTAAGTAGCCTAGTAAACATTGATTGGTGTCCCCTTGTAGAAAATGCAGATTTATGAGCCATCCAAGAGAATCTCAGGCAGAAAAGCAATACAACATCCCTATTTTGATGAGATCTTGAAAAATCTCAATTATGATTTTAAGCCATTAAAAAGTGTGTGCGAAGCTTGATGAGGCAATTTCAAGTTATTCATTTGAATTTAACCTTATCATGACCACCTATGACGTAGATATTATAAGAGCATCTCAAATTTCAATAATAAATTTATTCATAGCAGATTACAGATGAACTCTTTGAAAAAAATGCCTCAAAGAAATGTGTGGTTCCCATGGTGATAATTTCCTCATGACTTAATGCCATGACAAGCAAATTGTTGTGGATTGTCATGGCATCTCCATCACCATTGAGACTACATTTCTTGAGGCTTTTTTCAAAAGTTTGCTGCCTTTTCTATGCTATTGCTTATTAGTATGATTTGATATATTTTTTCCAAGCATCCATAGCTTTTTGGAAGCACCTATTTTAGGATTTTAGCCATAGCAACAAGGAAGCGAACTGTTTGATAGAATGGTTTGGTAAACATGTATGATAAATGTAGTAGCATAGAGAAGGCAACGAACTGTTTGAAAAAATGCCTCAAAGAAATGTGGTCTCATGGTGATGGAATGCCATGAAAATCCACAACAATTTTCTTGTCATGTGATGTAGAGGGGATGGGACTTTAGTCAAAACTCAAAGTTTCAAGGATTACAATGATGCAATCTCAAATACTCTTCCAGGCACCCTGATGGAGACAAGCCTCAATAGTGCACTTATAACTTAGATTATTTCCTAATGGACCCAACCCTAGGAGTGATCTCAAGTAGCTCAAAAAAACTTTTCTTGAATGGTTTCAAAGCCCCAAACCTCTGTCTTAGACAAAACTCACTTTTTGCACCTTGACTAGGCTTCTAGCCCAACTAGGCTTCTAGCGATGGTTTTTTGACTTTTCACTCAACTTTCCAAAAGGAATCCTCAATATAATGACTGATTCATATGTGATTCATGATGATACACAACATATCAAATCATTTATGGCACTTGTTCTAGACCAAACCTACCAAAATCTATTGTTTCCTCAAATTTAAGGCCTAATTAGCCCACTTTTTCAAAGAAACCCCTCTCTAAACTTATCCCCTGACAATGAAACTTTCAACAGTGTTTTAAAATGTTCCCAAACCAAATATTTTCAAGGTATTAATCTTCTTTGACACCCTCAACACCCTAAATCACAAAACCCTCAATAAATTGCTCCAAAACTAGGGCCTCTTGAAAATTAGCTTTCCCAACACTTCTAGAACCTTCTCTTGTAATTTTCACCAATAACTCAACATATCTAAACACCTTAAACTCAAAAATATACCCCTTATTAAGGTAGATATCCTGCTGCTACACTTTAGGCACCATTTTCATGCCCTTTTCCTTGCTAAAACTCGGTGTACACTCAAGAATCACTCTTTCCTGCAAAATAACTTGTTAGATATGTATAATAAAATTTAGATATGATCCATTTCACAAGTTTTCAGTCACACCCTCCCATGAAATGGATCATTTATTCATGAAGACTCTCAAAACTAGTGAAAAATCTATACTTTTTGAGGACAGTCAGCAATATAACACAAGAAACTGATTCCCAACATTATTCAGGTAATTAAAAAGGTTAAATTCATGTAAATAAAAGTTCTTAAACCATCCAAATGAGCATGAAACCAAAAGGAATCATAGATTCATCAAAAAAGCTCAAGAAAATGCAAAAAGATTGAAGTTTTTATTGATTTTCTATAGCAGTCCGTACAACACTTGCAATATCAGCCAACCCTCCATACAAACAATTTCTCCAGGCTTATAGACTCATCCTACAACTATCCCAACTGATTAGAATTTATTTTATTACATTATTGTGATTAAAACTCATAAAACTCACTTTTCCACCCAAGGTTGGATTTCAAAAATTTGAATTTCCAACATTGCAATTTATTAACTCCTATTAACTATAAAGCTTCCAAAACTATTACATATCATCATTAAACCTTATTTAACCTAATTAAAACATCATATACCTATTTAAACTCCTAGAACATCATTGTTCCATTTACAAGTCAATTTGGTCCTATGGTCCTTATCAGGACCCTTAGGACTTTTGATCTTCCTGTTACACTCATCCATGCCAAATGCCATTATAGGCTTCAAAATACTATAATTGATTCTCTGGAAAGGTTTTGTGCATTCAATAAGACCCTATGTCTCCCTTTACTCTAACAACTCAAGGAGCTTAATTTCGCA
>VDFB02159726.1:0-23608 GCA_007258455.2 Sequoia sempervirens
TAGAAGTGCCACGTGGCCCAATAGTTGGGCACCATGTGGCACCCAATGTCACAGGTAGGGTTGACTGTTTGACCAAAATAAGGTTGAGGGATTCAAACCCCCAATCTATCTACTTCTAATATTCCCTCTCGCCAATGTGCCAACCATTCATTTTGAAATGTAAAGGGCACCAGCCTTATTTAAATTTATAAATTGCCACCTATGCTAAAAGGAGGAGAGTTGTGGGGGGTTTTGAACCCATGACCCCCCCCCCATTATTCCATGCACCAAGATTGTTACACCACGCGACAATCTCTCCATATGAAGTGGATGGATATATCTTTTCCCATCTATTAAAAGGTGACCCGTGGAGAGAGTGGCTTAGGTCTAACTCGAAGCCCCAATTTAACCATTTTTTAAAAACAAATCAAACAAACCCGATTGTAATAAATTTATACCAACCCAAAATCATTATTTTCTAAGGCTCAAAATTATAAGAGCCAATAATTTTAAGGGTTGAGTATAATTTTAAAGACTAGGTGATAAAATTGGGAGATATGATTGATTTGTCAAAATCATATGTTTAATCACCATATTGACTAAAATTTGTGTATAAAAGGGAGAGCTTGACCTTTCAAGTACGACATTTTTAGCAAAGAAAGACTTGGGAGTAGAATAGTAAGGCTTAGTTTTAAAGTCTCCAAAACTTTCAGCAGGAGTTTTGAGAGAACTGTGTAAAAGCTTGCATTGTAAAGAGTTCGTCCTTCTGATGTCTAGAGTAAGGTCATTAGTGTGAGATTCCTTCTTGAATCCTTGTTTAAGGAGAAGGTAGTTCTTTGTGTAAACACTTGTGAGAAGGTCCCAACATCTTGCATAAGAAGGAATAGAAAGATTTGTGTTCAAACAGATCCGGAGATGTAGCTAGAGTCTGGTGAACTCTGTTATCAACTCTCTCTCTCTCTTGCTATATGGTTTTATTAGCTTTTGTGATTTTCAATGTGTTTTATATGTTCATTGGTTTTACTAATTAACAAACATGTAGTAAAATATCTTGTTATAAATGATTCAAGGTGTAATTAGAAAATTCTAAGCACTGATTTCAAATCAAGTTTGGTATCAGAGCTAGTCTTACAAGTTTTGCAAGAGTGAATGTTAGTAAGTTTTCCAGTTTAATCAGTTTTCTAGTTTTTTGAGTTTGTTTGCAAGCTTGAAAGGTGAACATACTAAAACAAAGATGGCATCAGAGAAAGGAGAATCTTGAAGGATGATGTTGAATACATCCATGGTGGATGACATTCTTTCAATGAAAAGAATGATTGAAGAACTCTACTAGGACCATCGGGAAATCTTTGAAAGGCTTCAAGAGCTTGAAGAAGCCAACCAACGCATTCAGTCGGAGAATACTGAGCTTAGAGGGTTGCTTGAAGAAGAAAACAATGAGAAGCAGAGGCTGCAAGAGATGTTGCAAAAGGTCATGGAGGAGGAGAACAAGAGAATTCCTCTCATATCTGAGAATTTTGGCATATGTTCATTTTGTCCGCATTCAAAGGATACTTCCTCATACTCCCTGCTCACTCTGAATGATAGCTTGGAAGCATCATCTGCAACAAAATTCACTGCAAAGAGTCCTACAAAGGTTAAGAGGAGACCTAATTATCAAGGACTGGGCTATGGAGAGACTGGAGAATCCTCCAAAGCCTCTAAAAGGAAAAACTCTCATGTAAACACTTCATACTACAAAAGTGGAAGTGAATACAATTCCTCTCCAAAGAAGGAATCCAAGAGGAAGGACAAATCCTGAAACTACTGCACTCACTAGAGAATAAGTGGGCATTAGATCGAGAAATGTTGGAAGCTGCATCTAGAGCTTCGTCGCTCACCAAGTTCCATCAAGAGACCCAACCAATAGGAGGTCATAGATGTGGAAGAAGAACCTAAAGTTACTATCCTTGAGGCAGAGGAAGCTCAACCAGAGAAGGAGCAGCCGACAAAGGGAAGTTCTTTTGATCAACTTCATAAGAGTTGAGAAAACCTCTCATCTAAGTAGTTGTATCAAACTTGTTTTATGTCTATTTGCTCAAAAATAATATCACATTGTGATTATGAGCTAGGTGATACAAATAGACAAGGTTTTTGTAATAAAATCATTATGCACATTTGTATGAAGTTGTATTTTTCTTAGATTGAGATTTTATAAGGCTATTTTAGCCTCTCTTGTAATCGAAAAGAAAATGCTTGAAGACTTCTTATGCAGAATTACAGATTTTGAAACTGAAGAGTGCTCAGTTGATGACAATTCTCGAGGTGAGAAGATGTCCTTTGTTCTTATTTAGGGAAGAAAAGCACTTGATGAAGTTTAATAAAAGGTGGAAAGATTTGGATGATCACTCCATGTTGGGACTCAAAGTTGCAGAGAATGGCCTAAAGTTTCCTGTATGTTCTCAGCTTGAAGACTCGGTCAGATGATGATTGAATCCCTTGAAGGCCTTTTTCTATGGCCTTGTTGCTACAGCAAATGGAGACAAGGTTGAATGGTGAAGCCTTTAATCATCCATTCTAAAGAACAAAGGTGAAGGAATGTATTAGGTTGAGGCACAGTTTACCATTGCTCGAGCAGTTTGTAAGCGAGGAGGAGCATCAGAGTCATGAGTGAATCTTCCTGGTATTGATGCATAATGAGAACCACCACCGTGAGAAGTGTTGAGAGATAGGTTAATCATACTCGGTATTCTTCTTACTTTTGGTATGTAAAGTTCCATTTTGGACTGCATCTTAATGAGTTTTGAAGTCCTAGTGTTGCCAAAATGTAAGACCCCTAGAGGGCAGATGTGACAATAGGAAAGCTCATCCTGGCAATGCATTGTTGAAGTGTAAGACCCTAGCAAGCAGATGTAGCAATCTAATGCCTCTTGGTGTTGTCAAGGTGAAGCCGCTAGAGTACCTAGAGTGGCTTCGTGAGGGGAAAACAAAGTTGATCCGAGGTCGTGGTCGTGAGGAATAGCAAAATTTTGGGAGACCAAAAGTCTTTTAGTAGGAGGTTTGATCAGTGCATCTCGGTGAATTTGCGAAAATTCAACTATTTTATGTCGGGCGCTTGTGAAAAATTGAAAAGGAGTTCGAGTATGTCCTGGAGTTATGACCAATCAAATTTGGTCAAACCAAAGTATAGGGGCCACCAGAAGGGAAAAAAATTGATCATCCTGCACTTGTTGAAATGGCATCAAATCAAAAGAGCCCATCGATAATCTTCTAACAAATTAGTTTCATTGAAAATAGAGCTCAGATATAAAAGAAATGGTTGGTCAAAGCTAAGGGTTTTCACCATGCTGACGACAATACAATGATGATGTCAACATGTCGACATGGTAATCCACAATGGAATTTGCTAACATGGTAGGTCCATGGCTGGACACATTGTAGTAATCGCGGGCATCCATAGAGTTGATACAAGGTACCATGATGGGCATGGAGCAATCATAGTGACACGGTGATAAAGGTGGATTGAATTAAATAGTGCCACGCTAGCATCGAAAGGGTGCCATGTGGCACCTTATCTCCTTCGACGGTTTCAAACATCTCTTTTAGCAAAAATTCATTGTATAGGATTTGAACCCATAACCTCCTCTCCACTATTCGTGGTCTCCACCACTAAACCATGCATGATACTTGGGATATGCAATCCATCATTTCCTATCTAAACATCATTAAAGCCAAAATTTAAGGTGAGGTGGTTTGAACCTTTAACCTCCCCTCTCCCAACAAAAGCCTTTGCCAGTGCGCCAAGTGCATACATTTGAAGATATTTTGGGGAAATACCTCTTAAAACAAGATAAAAGCCAATTTTAAACCCTTAGCTTTAAAAATAAGGGCTTAAATTATTAAAAAAACCCAAAAATAAACCTCATAGCCCTTTAAACCAATGAAGATAAAGATTTAAAGGGTATTTTAGGGGAAATAAGATAATTATGAGGATTTTTAAATTATGTAAAGGGGATTTTTAAAGATTTTTATTTATAAATGGGAGATAGGGAGGATTTTGTAGATCATTTGGTTTTAATCCAAATTGAGTAAAATTCATGTATAAAAAGGAGAGTTTGGCCTTTCAAGGCATGGGATTTTTCAGGAAGACTTGGGAGAAGAATTGTAGGCTTAGTTCAAGTCTCAAGCTTTGTAGAGTTTTGAGAGAGCTATGTAAAGCTTGCATTGTAAGGAGTTCATCCTCTGATGTCTGGAGTAAGGTCATTAGTGTGAAATTCCTTCTTGAATCCTTGTTTAAGGAGAAGGTAGTTCTTTATGGAAACACTTGTGAGAAGGTCCCAACATCTTGCATAAGAAGGAATTAGGGAGGTTATATTTTAACCCTTTAAAACGCTTTTAGGAGATTTTTTGTTAAAATTTGGAGGAATTATTTAAAAACAAAGGGTAATCGTTTTGGGGTATTCACTAAAACCCACCGATGCCTAAAAATATGTGAAGCCATACAATGGCTCAATGGTGGCTAGCTATTTTGGTGGCGGGGTGGTCGGGGGTCGACCCCTACCACCATTCATTTTTTTAACCGATTCCAAATGGTTTATTTGTCAAAACAAACCGCTGTTGCATATAGTGTTGAGTGAATCACGTGGTGCACTAGTGGAAGGCTTTGCTTGGAAGGTCGTTGAACAAACTTGCCAGAGGAGAGCTTGAGGGGGTGCTACATGGTGCCCTCTAATTCATCAATATTGCCATGTTGAAGACTCATTAGCCACCATGTGTCACCTTGAGGATCTTCCATGTCAGTATGGACTTGCCATGTGTCAAATGTTGATTCGCCAAATATTTTGACTTGACTGCCATGTCACCTGTCATAATGTTGACACCATCATATGGATACCATGTGTTACATGCCAATTGTTCCATGGTATGGACCTTCCATGTCAGCATGCTAACATCATGCTGACATCATCAACTATACCATCTGGTCAACATGGTCAACTGTAAAGTTTGACTTGTGATATATTTCACATACGAGCTCAAATTTTGACAAAACGAACAACATTTAGTTCATGTCATCGAGCTCTTCGAATTGACATCACTTTTGACTGATTCTGAGCTAGTCAATTTTTTTCCTTTTGACAGACCCCTGCACCTAGTTTGACAAACTTTGACCATCCATAACTTGGATGTATCAACTCCTTTTTCACCCATTCAAGTTGCGTTGAGTCCAATTTCCTAAGCACTTCAACATGGTGTTGATTCTGAGGACATCTTGAACAATTCAATTTTTAGGGTTCTAAGATCCACCTAGATCATCCCTTCTCAATAAAAATTTGGATGAAGTGATATCACAACTCAATATTCTTAGTTTGATTGTGAAATTTTGCATTCTTAGCCAAGTGAATAACATTGTTGCTATCAAAAAAGAGAGTGAAAATATATTCTTTACATCCCAATTCACCCAATAATTGATGCAACCATGTATCATTTCCTTTGCACCTTCAATGAGAGAAATATATTCAACCAACTACAACCAATTGTTGCAATCTAGAAACCCAACTGATTACCCTTACAAATGTAGAAACATAACATTTAGTTGATCTTTGTTTGTCCAAATCATTGACCATGTTAGAATCAATGAAACCTTTTAACTATGCATATTTCCCACCAAAGCACAAATCATAATCTGAAGTGCCCTTCGAATACCATAAGATCCACTTAACTACTTGCCAATGAATTTTACTCAAATTACTCATAAATTTTCTCACTACTCCTATTGTATGGACAATGTCGAGATGAGTGTATATAATAGCATACATGAGACTCCCAACAACTAATGAACATGAGATACCTTTCATTTCTTCTTTTTCTTCTTTTGTCTTGGGACACATTGTGGAGGATAAATGAAAGTGATTAGCAAGTGGAGTGCTTACAACCTTAGCACTCTTTATATTAAACTTGTCCAAAACCTTGTCAATGTATTTCTCTTGTGACAATCTGATTTCTCTCTTCCATCTATCTCATATTATGACCTCATACCAAGAATCCTCTTTGCTACCTGTAAAACCTTCATTACAAACTTGTGATCCAATTTTTGTTTCAAATCATGAACACCACTCATGCTAGTACCAGTCACTAGCATATTATCAACATAGAGCAACAATGAAATAAACTAACCATTTTCTAACACCTTGATGTAGACACACAAATTGGATTCACATCATGTGAAATGATGTTCAGTAATGAAGGAATCAAACTTTAGGTACCACTACCATGGGGCTTTTTTGAGCCCATAAAAACTTCTCAATTTATAATATAAATCTTCTTTCCCTTTTTTCAAAACCTTCAGGTTAGTGTATATATAACTCCTCTTCTATTTCACCATGGAGGAATATATTCTTCCCATAAATATTCTTGAGTTCGAGGTCATACACCCTTTCCAACCCCAAAACTACTCAAATAGTGGTCATCTTCACAATCGATGAAAATCTCATTAAATTCTATCCCCTTTTTTTATCATACCCTTCACTACCAACCTGTTTCGATAGTGTTTCTTACCTCCTTCTTCCTCTTTGAATTTGTACACCCATCAATTCTTCAATGCTTTTCAATTGGGTGGAAGCTTCACAAAATACCATGTATTATTGGTCATTAGAGAATCCATTTCCTCCTTCATTGTATCCATCCACTTTGAATGATTCACATCTTAGCAAGCTTCTTTGAAGGTAGCTAGTTCTTCTTGATCAAAGACTAATAATTGATATTCTAACTTTGTCGGAGGTTGAAATTCCTTGGAGGACCTCCTCAATTGCAGAGCTTGGATCTCTATATTTTTTTATATTGGTTGTAAATTTTTCCCTCCTGATGAATTACAAACATTACCAAAATTATTATTTTCAACATTGCCAACATGACTCCTCTTTATTTCCTATGAATTAGAGATCATGGGTGACATGTTAGAGGAGCAAGGTTGTGAAATTCCTTGATTTTTTTCACTACTACCATGAACATATTGTCCCATAATTCTTGTCACCGAGGGTAGGGAAATGACTTGTGTGGGATGCAAGGCTCCAACTTGATTTGTTTCTCTAATTGTGCCTTGCAGGGATGACTGCAAATTACCTCCATGTGTTGGTTCCTGTGTAGATATATCATTTCCATTTGTGATATTATATCATTTCCATTTGTGATATTTGATAATGGCACATACTCTTTTACTTGTGTCTCCTATGCTTGTAAACCTAGAAACACCTATTCATTGAAGACGACATCCTGACTATGGATTAGTTTATTGGAAATTAGATCCCACAATATGAAACCATATTTTTCTTCTCCATATCCAACAAAGATACACCATTTTGATTTGGGATCCAATTTCATTCTCTTCTTCTTGGGAACATAAGAAAATTCTTCACAGCCAAAGACATATAGGTTATTGTAGGAAATTTGTTTTCCCAACCATTTCTACTATGGAATTTCAAAGTCCAATTGAGATGAAGGGCCCAAATTGATGAATTATACTATTGTGTTAATTTATTCTACCCAAAATTCCTTGCCCAAAATTGCATTAGAGAGCATATACCGAGATCTCTCTAAAATTGTTTGATTCAGCCTTTCAGCTGCACCGTTTTCTTGAGGAGTGAATGAAAAAATATTGATATGTTGGATGCCATTATTTGCACAAAATTATCAAAGTCCAAAGAGAAAACTCTCCACCATTATCCATTTTTAAACATTTGATTTTATTTCTAATTTGATTCTCAATAATAGCTTTGAAAGCTTTAAATTTCCTAAATACTTATGATTTCCTATTTATCATATAAACCCAAACTTTACGAGTGCAATCATCAAGAAAAGTAACAAAATCATTTTCCCTCCAATAAAGGTTACCTCTGTAGGACTAAACACATTTTAGTGCACGAGCTCCAAAGGATTTGACTTCTTGTCATGTCTGGTCTTCAAAAAATTTAATCACCTTTGTTTTCCATAGATATAATGCTCATACAACTCTAAATCAATAGATTTCAAACCTAGAAGTTGATCCCATTTGACCATGATTTCAATTCCCCTCTTTCTCATATGTTCGAGCTTGTTGTGCCAAATTTTTTTCCCACTATCTACAACTATCATCATA
This sequence comes from Sequoia sempervirens, assembly GCA_007258455.2. NCBI lineage: Eukaryota > Viridiplantae > Streptophyta > Pinopsida > Cupressales > Cupressaceae > Sequoia > Sequoia sempervirens. The sequence goes on from VDFB02159726.1 coordinate 8,090, forward strand.
GCTCCCACTTCATTGTGACTTTCTAGCACATATAAAGTACCCAATGTGTGGCCTCTTGCAACCACTAAGGCTCCTTTGGCCACCTTCCAAGTGTTTGAAGAAAATGTGATGCTACATCCTTGAGCATTAAGCTATTCTATGAAAATGAAATCTCACTTAAACTTGGGAACATTTCTCACATCCCACAACATCCACTTGTTTTCATATTTTAATGTCAACATCATGCCACCTTCACCAACAATATCACATGGTTCATTGTTTCTAAGAAAAGTATACCAAATTTTCTTTCTTGATAGTTATTGAAAGCTTCTCAACATGGAGTTGGGTTAAAAAGGGCATCAGAGTCCAATAACCACAAATTACCTGTAGTTTCACTTGTTGACAAGACTAGAGCACCTTCATCTTGTTCATATGTGGTGTTAACTTTGTTGTCCTTTGACTAATTTTGTACCTTTTTGTATGGCCAATAATTCTTCTTGGTTTGACATTCTTTACCACAAAACCAACAACGTCCATTTATTCCTCTAAACTTAGACCTCTTTACAAATTTTGATCTCCTCCTATCATTATTTCTACCTCTATCTTGATGTCTCCCTCTATTTCCAAAAATCAAAGCATAACCCGATGAGTTTCATTTATTTTTTCTCCTCATGTCTTCTCTAAAAAGAGTGGCAAGAACATCATTAAATTTTATTGTGTTTTTCGGAAACCAAATTACTAATTTCCATCACTACTCCTTTCCAACTATCTAGTAGAGAGCACAACAATAAGATGGATTTAATTTCATCATCTAGATTTATGTTCACATAAATGAATTGGCTAATTAATGTATTGAATTCATTTAGGTGATTTGTCATGTTACCTCCTTCCTTCATCTTCAAATTATAAAATTTCTCTATGAGGAAAACCTTATTTGAAGTGGAAACCATCTCATACATAAAAGACAACTTATCCTACAATCCTTTCGATATTTTCTTAGTTGCAACATTAAATAATATGTTACTAGATAAAAAAAGGATGATGGTTGCTCTTTCTTTCTTATCCATTTTTTCCTACTTCTCATCATCCATGGAAATTGGCTTTTTGGCTTTACCTTCTAGCATAATATTGAGGTCTCTCTAAATAAAAAATTCCTCCATTTGCATCTTCCACATCCTAAAGTTCTATCTTGAGATTTTTTCTATTCTCAATTTATTTGCCTCTTCCATATTTTTAGATTTTTTTTCTTCCTAAATTCCTAATCAACTTCTTCATCGAACTCTGATTGTTGATGCAAAGTGTAGATAAATAATTACGAAATCAAATTTATAGGGTGCAAGAAAATAATCAATAAAACACAAACACCAAATTTACATGGTTCACCAAATTGGCTACATCCACAAGAAAGCAAGGTAAAATCTATTTTTATTAACTCTATTTTTGTACAATATGGCTACACCAACATACACATCATGATTATATCATTATCTATATTGAATGTTTGAAGTCTTTGAAAGAAACCCAAAAGACAAACATTGGTGAAAGAAAAGAATGGGAAATGAAGGGTTTGACTATTGTACTTCACATCCCCAACAATATTTGATGAAGAGAATACATATGTATTTTAGAAAGTATGTACATATGAGTTATTAATTGAAATGGAAATATTATACATGAGCCTAGTTTGAATAAATTAGTTATTATTTAAAAATAGTAAAAATTGTTCAATGATTTGGTTGGATGAACCTTGTTCATATTCTTCATCATAATATATTTCTTAACAAAATAAATAAAATCCTACAACTTTTGTACATATTTTATGAAATTTTTGTGCAATATCTTCCATTTGTTGTATTTCTTCTTCTTCTACAACCACAATAAGGAAGGTTGCATCTTCGAGCTCTTCAATAATCTTTTGAAAATATACAAAAAATGATTTTATTAATTTTTTTATTGGAGTTTCGACATACACATTTTACTCCATATAATCATCTAAGATTACGATTACTAGACTTGTTACTGTATTCTCTGATTGATTTTGTTGAGCATCGATATTTTCCATGATCTAAAAGGGAAAATAATGAAATTAATATTGAAAAGGTAGAAAATATCTATTTCATATTGTTTTATATAGAGAAAAAATTTAAATATGTTTAAAAAATAATTTAATTAAACCTAAATTGGATAAATAAATATTCATATAAATTAATTTTTATTAATAAAATCAATACTTACATACAATATTCATAACTAAGTGTAATAAATTGTTTGTACGCTGAAGGCATTTCCTTATGTGAAATTCATTGAGCTATTTTTCCTATCAACGGTGCACACTCTCAGAAAGGGCATGCTAGACAGTTCAGACGATCCTAACCATTCCTCATAACATTGACTGTGATAGCTTTCAAAGCATAGGAAGCTACCTCAATGTACGACGGAGAAGATGTGTGACACTTATCAGATCGGGTTTTGAATTGGAAGCAATTATATTTATTATTTGCTTCTCCTTACAAAGAACTTCAATGCTAATAACCGCTCCTTGCAAACTCAGCTACTCCTTCCCACTTGCGTAGTCTCTTTTGCCAATTCATTCTTTTGTATGAGATATTATTTGCAAATTGTAAATTTCCTTTTTCATGTGATGGCATTGAAATCAAAGGAACCAACATATCACTACTTCAGACATTGGAGACATTCCTTTTCTTGACACTGTTGCTGCAGATTTTTACGATATGAGATCCAAAGAAGAGGTGAGATTTTGGTACTTTGGAAAAATATTGTTGTTTTCCTTTTTGGTTAAATGAAGAAGTCTCATATGTTAGATTTTTCAAAATTCCTTCTAGTATGAACTTTGTTTTTGTGGTTTCTAGCAAAGTAACTAAACAACATCGATATGCTAGTAATAGAAAAATGCTAAACTATATATATGTTATTAACAAACTTGTATAGAAAAATGCTAAACTATATATGTTATCAATGGACTTGTACTTTTTCTCTCAGGCTTTTTTTCTTTTGTTTTATGTTTGACTGGTTTTGTTTTGGGTTTTCCAGTGCAATGTCACGCATTTCATGATTTTTACATGCAGTGTTGTTGTGGCATGGCTTTTTTTCTATGGTTTGGAATTGATAACATGTCTTTTTAATTTACGAGAAAGCTATAGCTTTTTTGATGTATAAACCTTAGTGAGGGTTTTGTTGCAGGGGAGTTGACACATCTTTTGATGTCATTTTTTATTATAATATATGTAGTATGATAACACTATTGCCAAAGTAAATGATGGGTGCTTCTGTTGTCCTATCATTTGTATTCATCTTGGTACAGAATGAAAGTTTGTGTAATGCAATGGTTGAAGGGTTTATTTAAAATGCATTGATTGTGGTTTTAGGGGGATGGACTTGCTAAAACATGTTAATTTTCTTATCTATAGCAAGCACGGGATTGTGACATACTAAGGGTTCATTTTTTTAATGACAATATTACAACTATGTGGTAGTTTTTGATTGTTAAATTCCTATCTCTAGGTAACCTTGGGCATAGATGTTGTGACCCGGTTTATTACTTACATCATAGATACAACTTGTACCCAACTTAGATCTTGGGGTGGTTGGATACAACAAGTTATTCAATTTGACTTTTAACATGCCTCTTCAGGATTTGAACTAAAAGCACCACTAGAGAAGTCCTCAAGAATATAATAGTGTTAGGCCAGCCATCAATCCTGCATTGCCAAGGGACCAAGTAAATATAGTAGAGTGGTCTATGCATTTACAAAAAAGAGGTATGATTGACCAAATAATTGATCCTCAACTTTTTGTAAGGATGAATTCTAACTCTTTGACAAAATTTGGAGAGATAGCTGAAAAGTGCTTGGAAAATCAAGGTATTGACAAGCCTTCCATGGGGGATGTGCTATGGAATTTGGAGTATTCCCTTCAACTTCAATTCTTTAGGAGACTGCAAGGCTGAATGATCCAGATGAAAATAGCACCAATAAAATTGATGAGATTCCCTTGAATTTTCCTTAAACAAATCATCTTGAAGAAAGTATCATTGGCATGCATAGTGGGGTAAGTGAACATGATTTAGAAGGTGTAGCTACAAATGTAGTATTTTCACAATTGATCAATTCCCAAGGAAGATGATTGCAACATTTTTTCCATTTGAATCCCATTTATCAACTTAAAGCATGTTGGTTGTTCTTGCTTGACTTACTGTTCTTCTTTAATTCTTGAATTCAAATTTTAAATTTGTTGTACTTGTGGATTGTTACTTCTAACTACTATCCAAGTGGAGAGCATTGTGTTGATTGTCCACCAAATTCTCTTCATTTTTTAAAGTTCAAATGTCTTTCTACTATCTCTAGCCTTATAAAGGAGCCACTCTTGATTAATGTAGCAATTTTCCAACCATTATAAGCAGCCTCACCTGAAGCTAAATTAGCATTTCACTTCATAATTGGGGATGCTTGTTTCTTGTATACCATACCCTTTTACCTAAAGAGTTAGGTATGATAAATTGTAGGGATGCTTGTTTCCCACAAAGCATACTTGCTACCTAAGAGAGTTGGGTATGGTGAATAAATCAAGTTTTCTATATAGGAAGTATTGTTTTCAATCAGGTAACATGTTTCTATCTCTGAATCTTGCTAGGGAGAATTGTCTTGATGGAAATTTTGATAAACCTTTGTGTTGGTTGGTTTGTATTTATTGTGTTTATGATGATCATTATCCTTGCACAGTATATTCACCAATGTGGTTGGAACTTGTGGCGGGAAGGGTTATGCCTCGCCTTGTTATTTTGTTAATGCATTTTTGTGATTGTGCAAGTGGCTTTGCTCTTTGTTTTTATTGGGGTCTCCTTGTTTTCAGTAGGGGAGTGGCTCTCAATGGGGGTTGATGCACAAAGTGGCACCTGGGTAACCCATGTGGGAGTTTTGTAATTAAGTGATAACCTAAAATAAACTAGGGGGTTGGGTAGTAAACACACTAATCAAGATAAGTTAATGCCTCACTCATGGCTCAAGTGCTCGTATAGGCTTGAGATGAGTCGAGAAGACCTAGAATAGCAAGATCAACATCCTCATACTCACAAGAGGTATGTTGATTCTACATAGGGTTGCATGAGGGGTCAAAGATTGGTTGAGGCTATCAGGGTAACCCAGGATGGGGTTCGGGGCCTAGGAAGATCTACCTGGGTAACCTATGCAAATTATGTGATGCCACTCCTCGTACGGCAAGCTAGTATCCCCTTGTCTCTTATTTTTTGTTGGATATTTGTGTGCCTCTAGAAGTGATGCTACTGTTGTTTGATGTTGTACTTTACTTGTTCATTGATGTCATGTTAGCCTTGTGCTACCTAGTGTCTTTTGTCTTATTGTGATGGTGGGACCCTTTGCTATCTCCTAGCATGGGGGGTGGACCTTTGAGTTCCACACAGTTAGGTGGAAAGTGAATTGTACTCCATTGGGTTTCCTCTCCTTGCTCATGATTGTGGTGACTTCTCCTAGATTAAAGACTTTTGCATTTGTACCAGTTCATGTGGATTGATACTCCTATACTTGTGTTGATCTATAAATATGATGCATAATGTAACATAGTTGGTTGTACTCTCCTCACATGTATTCGAAGAGACATTGTTGTTTGCTTTTATCAATGTAATGATGAAAAATGATGTAAACTGATGTAGAACCCTCTTATACAATGAATTATGTAACAGTTGTTATTGTATATGTAATTAAATGGATTGATTGAATTGATCTCTATGGAATGTATGTCATGCTTGTATCATATTTGATCTTGTAAATGTGATGGTCAATGTACCTTCTTATTTAGATGGAATCTAATTAATGTAATGATTTTCATTTCTTGCTGTTTAACTAATGAGAATTAAGTAGCGTAGTCATGGACCTTAGAGGACTTAGGTTAGATTAGTATTAATGTTTCTTTTGCAATAGTGTGTTTATTGCACTTCAAAAAACTGTTTCATTTTAGGTGTTAGTGCGCTCTAGGGTCCCGAGGCCCCTAGAGGACAACACACTAACACCTAAAATGGAACAACTTTTTTTTAACACACTATTACAAATGAAACACTTAACACTAATCTAACCTAAGTCCTCTAAGGTCCATGAATACACTACTTAGTTTCCTATTATCTAAATTAGCAAGAACTATAAATCATTGCATTAATATATTCTAACATCAATATGGAAATACATCTAATCATCTCATTTAATCATGTAATTAATATGATACATCCATAACATTTACTCAAAAGAGATCATTTAATTCAAATCATTTAATTACATATGCAATAACATCTGCTACAAAATCCAATGCATAATAGAGTTCAACATCAGTTTACATCATTACATTTATATATCTGAATATCAATATCTCCTCAAATACATGTGAGGAGTGTACATCAAGTATGATACATGATACATCAAATTATGAAACGATACAAGTACAAGAGTACCAATCCACATGATTTGGTACAAAAGAAAAAGTCTTCAATCCAGGAGAAGTCACCACAATCACAAACAAGGAGAGGAAACTGAATGGAGTACAATGCACTTTCCACCCAACCATGTGGAACCCAAAGGTCCACCCCCCATGCTAGGAGATAGCAAAGGGTCCCACCATCACAATCAAGAAAAATACAATAGACAACACAAGGCTAACATGAAAACAATGAACAAGTAAAGTACAATATCAAACAATAGTAACATCACTTCCAAAGACACATAAACATCCAAGGAATTACAAGAGATGAGGGGATACTAGCTTTCCGTAGGAGGAGTGTTATCACATAGTTTGCATGGGTTACCTAAGAAGATCTTCCTAGTCCTTGACCCCCATCCTGGGTTACCCTGGTAGCCTCTACCAATCTCCAACCCCTCATGAAACCCTATGCGGAATCAACATACCTCTCGTGAGGATGAGGCAATTGATCTTTCCATTCTAGGCCTTATCGACTCATCTCAAGCCTATACGAGCACTTGAGCCATGAGCAAGGCATTAACTTATCTTGATTAGTGTTATTACTACCCAACCCCCTAATTCATTTTGGGTTATCACTTAATTACAAAACTCCCACATGGGTTACCTAGGCACCACTTTGTGCGTCGGCCCCCATTGAGAGCCACTCCTCTACTAACAACTAGGAAACCCAAAGGAATCAAAAGAGAAAATCCAACTTGCACATTCACAAAGTCTCATTATCATACACAACAAAGCAAGCCATAACCCTTCCCGCATTCAATTTTCAACCACATTAGCGAATACATTGTGCAAGACTAATGGTCAACATATATTCATTTAATACAATACACCATCTCAAGGATTACCAAGAAATTCCATCAAAGATAAATCTCCCTAGCCTCTGGAAGACTCCAATACTTGCCTCGCACAATGAATTAAAAAATGAAACAAAACCCATAATCACTATTAAATTAGTAATCATTCCCTTGCTTAATACTCACAATTCAAAACCATAAGAGAACATGGAGTCTAAAATGGGTTAACAAGATATTCTTTTCATGTTTACAAATTAAACATCTAAACAGAGATAACTCATTCTTCATACCCCATCTTTCATTTACTTAATTATAACTATATAAGATAGATTGAGGCATTACCATCTCTATAAAAAGAAACTAAATTGAGTTGGCATGCTTTCTCCATTAAGTACTTAAGACTCAAAAATACATGATGAAATTTGAGATAGATGCCATCAAGATTGCTTCATATTGATAAAGTTCATATGGAAAAAAATTTCCTACATGTCAAGTCAGTAAAGTTATTTAAAATTAATCCCTTCTTATTGTCAAAGTCTCCTCTATATTGCTACTACTGTCAAATTTTCAAAGGTTTTTTCTGCTTTCCAAATTTTAGACTGCAACACTCATAAACTCTTTGTTTGCATTGTGTCCTTTTCAAAGATGTTTTTTTTGTTCTAAATTTTCATTAAATAAAAAAATACAAATATGATGATTCTATCTAAATTCTATGGTCTGGTCTAGGTAGAAAATCTCTTCATTCAAACCCCTGGGATTTATGTCAATGACTTCAATCATAATGACATAGTATGACCTTTTGATATCAAAATGAGTTTGTTTCCATATGGCATGGACATTATTCTTAGAATATTATAATACAAAAAAAATGGAAGAGCCAAATAATATGACACTCATTCATTCCACTTTAGCATTCAAAATGTACCCTATCAAGTGGTGGAAATACCAAACTTAGTTGTGCAAGGGACACTAATCCTTAACTTTGTATCTAGGGAAACCTTATTTTGTAACCCTATTAATCTTATGTGTATAATTAAATCTTTAGAAAATTATTTTTTAGTGGTTTTTGCATTCCCTTGTCTTGGTTAGACATGTGTATATTATCTGGTTCCATATTCATCAATGGATGCTTATGGTTAGCAACTTTACCATCCTATAATTTAACTGGCAATTAAAGTAGAGGCCATAAGAGATAGCCTCTAGCTCGTTGTTGTTTTTCTTAACTAATAATAAGAATTTGTTTCATTATAAAAAAATTGGTCAAGACTTCTCCATTTAAAAGTGACCATATGTTGAGTTGAAGTTAGCCATGTCTTAGCTAACAATTATTTTTTGTGTATAACTTGGTGGCCTCTCTAGGAACTATTCAAAAATAATTTAACTAAGTTCATGTTTAATGATCTAAATTATTAATATAACTTAGTTGATCTTTGATCAGAATTCCTAGGAGTCTCAAAGGAATTAAGTATGAAGAGAAATAAAAGTTAAGTTTCCTGAAAGTTTCATTTCTACTTTTTGTTAGACTCCTCACCTTCTCAATGACTTTTGAGGTGTTTGTTGTAGTCATCCTATTATGTATTTATGGTGAAATATAAATTTATTGTTTATTTGTATCAAGAAAAAATGAGTTCAAACATGTCAACAATAAGACAATGATATTGGCATCTATCATTCTCTATGTAGAAGGATCAAGTTATAATTAAATCTTAAAGTGCTAGAAAGTGGACGTTTTAGATACTTTGTGATGGTTTCACACGACTATTTGTAGCAAAGTGTAGTGCCCATACTACCCTTTTATTGGGCTTAAGTTGACATTCATACTTTCTGTGTTTTTTATTTTGTCATAAGATGAATGTGGATGTCTGAAATATACAAACAAAGATTTAAATTTATAAGTGCTTGTGTCTTTACCAATGAAAACATTGAGTTTTCTCAAGAATTTTTCAATCTCTTTGATCACAACTAACAAAATTTTCAGCACATAAGGGTACAAATGAGTTTTCTCAAGAAGTTTTCAATCTTTTTGACCACAACTAACAAAATTTTCAACACACAAGGGTACAAATGGGTCTGCTAACTTTGTGATCTAGACTGTTGGGGATTTTGTTTATTAGCACTACATTATCTGTGAAGTTTCTGCTACTTTTGAAAAAAAGAGAAATTTAGATAGGGCAAAGTCTATTGATTGAAATGCTTATTAGATTCTAGGGTCCAGAAGGCATAATGAAACCTAAAAACAACAAGGAATTTGCAATAAATTTTTTTAAATAACTATGGTAGTTTACAAAGACTTGTGAAAAATGGGTAATTTCTAAATATTGAACTGCAAATATTTGTTTTTATGCAAATTTTAATTTTCCATCTCGTGGACCCAATCAAGATATCATGTCCTCAGACATAACTCTATTTTTTTAAGGCATGTTTCCTAATTAAGTAATCTATTTACCTAAAGATTTTTCATATTGAATAGAATATAAGATCTCATTTTTTAGATTTGGCTTATCACATAGGAACCTCATTGTCTTATTTCTCAAAAAAATTACACTTTATTCTCTATCTAATAATATGAAAATGTTTCTTTTTAACTTTTGAATATTAGTTTCATTTTCTCTTCTTTTAGATAATGAAAAATATTGATGCTCAAAAAAATCAACCGAGAAATTTAGTAACAAGTCCAAATGTAATCTCAAATGATTCTGTAGGCTCAAATGTGTACATCAAAACACCAATTGAAAAATTAATCAAATCAATTTCTGAACATTTAGAGAAGATTATCCAAGAGATCGAAGAAGCAACATACCTTACTCTTGTTGTCAAAGAAGAATTCCAACAAATGGAAGATATTGCATAAGAATTCCATAAAAAATGTATGAAAGTAACTAGATTTTGTTCATTTTTAATGAAATCTTACTTTGATGAACAGACGAAAAGGCTGGGCTCATCCAACCAAATTATTGAACAATTTTACTTTTAAAATGATAACCACTGCATTTGAACTAGGCCTCATGTATAGTGTTTTCATTTTATGTTAATAACTCATATATACACAATTTGAAAAAATAACAATGCACATTCTTCATAAGATATCTCTAAATATATCTTCTTTGTATATATATATCACATGTACATACTTTGAAAAATAACAATGTATTTATCGACATCCTAAAGATATCTCTTTGTACAACAATTCTCATAGATGTATCTAATTGTATATTTTTTGTAAAATGTATTCCATGAATTTATTATATATATATATATATATATAATGTATATAAATTCTCATAATTTTATATCCTAAAGAAAATGTTTGTTATACATATGAGAAAATAATGATGAGCAATACCATACGTATTACTCCACTAATCTAAAGGGATAATTTCAAGGTTTTAACAAATTAAAAGTGAAACTAAGAAACATAAAAAAAACCTTCATAGTTACTACTCTAGTTACAATTCAATTTAACAATATGAATCAAAGTCAATTATATGTAGAACCGATTATATAATTCAACATCCTTTGTACAATTATACACATACCAATAAACTATAGGAACTTAAATGATAGGCTAAAAACTTAATTTCTACTTCCATTTCATTATTTCTTTCCATTCAATAAAAGTTAATTTATTAATTTCTCAATATATTTAAATATATATATCCAATTATTATAAATTGAAGTAAATCATTATATGAACAATTATAATAAATTTTACTCTTATTGCAAATAAAATGATTTTATTTTTTGTTTCATACAAAAAAAATGACAAATTAAATTTTATATAAATTTCACTATTTTAACTTGTAATTAAATAATTTAAATAATAAAATACAAACACTTATGCATACATAAAATAATATTACATATCATATAAATACTCCCAACAATCAATATGCTCCACAAAGATATCTCTTAGCGTAATTTAGATAGATTATTGAATAAGATAACTAAGCTAGTCTTATATTTAATAATATTTAATAATTATATGTTTATTAATAATATATTTCATACTATCATTATTATATTATATAATACTATTATATTATTACTATTATACTAACATATTATTATTTTGTTATTATAATATTATATTATTACTATTTTATTCTTATATGGGTGAAGCCACAATAGTGGTTTACAATTTGATGGAGGAAGGAAAACAAGAAAAAAAATGAACCCATGCAAAAAAAAATAGTTTTAGGGATTCAAACAAACTTGTAGGTTCGAATGGGTTTGTTCGAACCAAGGTTTGAGTGAACCCATTAAATATTGGGCCCACATTTCTGGGCTTCCAAAAACAAAATGCAAAAGGAAAAGTAGGTCTGAGTGAACCCCTTGCCCTCATTCTCCCCCTTAGGCACTTTGAAATTCCAAATTTTTATGCTTCGAATCTTGGGTTGAGGATGAAAATGGAGGAGAATTCACAAGCCCAATTGGAATCAAGTAGTCCTTAGAACAAGCTTTCCAACGACTATAATTTTAATATGTTTTGATTTCATTATGTATTTGTTTTTTTAGTTTTATTAAACATAGGGTTTCTTTTCTACCGAAAATCAAGCTCTTATCCCGCGACATGTTGAAAATAGCAAATTATCAAAAAAATTGAAAAATATGAGTGCACCAGATAATAAAGTCCTTGGATCTTAACAAAAAAAAAAAATTGAATTTCAATACATACAAAAAATTTACGCGTTATACAGTCGCACTATGTCTGAATTGTAACTAGTTTGACATTGAAACTTGATTAAAGAAAAAATATTCAATAAAAAAATATCTAACCAAGTGTAAGCACTAGATATAAGAGTTACAAATATAAATTTGAAAGAATTAGGAATTTCATCCTTCATGAAAAAAAGGCGCGATATACCTATGAGCATCACTTTTAAAAAATGTTATTTTATGAAAAAACTAGTTTTTGAGGGAGATGGAAAAAGAAGTACAATCTTATTCCAAAATTTTTGAAAAAAATATACTTAGAATCTACTAAACTCTAGTTTGCATCATCTTCAAATTCCTCATGGTTTAGCCACTATAGGTGCCCGAAAGTGAAGATTTAGTTTTAAAAAGTTATTTCAGTGTCCAATTTGGCCAAAAATTGTAAACCACTGTTGTGGGATCACCCATATTCTTATTTGCATTATATTAATATTGTATTATATTCATATTATATGATGTTTTGATTATATTGGAAAAATAGGTTTTGAAGGGATCTGATACCCTTTACAACTATAAAGATGAAATTTTTTCCTAAAGATTAACAAATTGAACCATTAGCACTAGGAACAAAACAATAGCCAAAAAATAAACCCAATATCAAAAAAATAGTAACAAAAAACAATACAGAAAGATAAACTATTTCATGTTCTTTAAGGTGTTAGCCACCTCAATCTCTAAGTTACGATGCAACTCGACCATGTCCATCAGTTCTTTCTTCTCCTCCTCAAAGGTCTTCCTCAAGTTACCCCTTCCTCTTGTTGATGCCTCATCTTTTCCAACTTTATTCCCCTTTCCCTTTGAGGATTGGTCCTTCTCCATCAACTCTACAAAGTAAAGCTGATCTTCCCTAAGTTGACTTATCTTGTGAAAGAGGACCTCCAAAGACTTCACGCTATTCTTGACCGAACTATAGCTAACATGTAGTAGCTTCTTGATGTCTGCATTAGTTTCAATAATCTTAGCCTCCATATAAAAGAGGCGTTGTTCACATGGGGATTTGAAACCCATAAAGGAGCACTCTAAGTCCACAAGCCTTTCAATCAACATATTCAAGGAGAAGCGTTTTGGCCTATTTTGTATATTCTCTTTTAGGCCCTCGATATTGATATTCACACCATTAAACTCCTACAATACCCACTTGGCTAGCTTAAACATGTAGACCCTGAATGAGCCATATCCAGAAGCTTGAACATTGAAGTATTGTTGTCATCAAGGTAAGAGAAGTCCTTAGAGAGAGGATTCATCTTAAGAGGCTCTAGATTTCCAAAACTTGGGTTAACCCCCTCATCCTCATGCAAAGAATTCCCACCTGAAAGCTCCATACTGGGCGATTGTTTAACAAGGGAGTCATTTATTTCAACAACATTATCTACAACACCCTTCTCCTTATCCTGCTCCTTAGGACCCTTCAAATCACCTTTCACAACCTATTTTTTATCTTTGCAATGCACTTGGAAGACCTCTATGGCATTTCCTTGGCTTCCTTCTCCCCAACATTCTTGGGTACTTCCTCCTCCTTACAATCATCTGCAACAGGGTCCTGATCATTAAGCTCATTATTTCCCTTAGATTGGGAACCACTAGAAACAACATCTGTATCATTTCCACCAGAATTCGACTCCTGAATAACAATCTTCTTAGCAACAAATTTTCCCATGGGGTTCCCCTTCTTCCTCTTCTTAGAAGGGTCCACTGCAAGGGACAAAGACTCACCATCATCCTCTTTATTCCATTCCTCTTCACTAGCAACACTAGTATCTAAACCAATGGAGAGGGATTAATGACTGATAGATTTTTCCTTATCTTTAATAGTCTTGGCCGAAATCTGGGCTCTCACATGCTCCATTATGAGCAGTATGAGGCCCTCATGGAGAATAGGAGCTCTCCTATTTTTCAGAATATTATAATTATTCAATATTACTAATTTTATATTTTGTTTTTATTATTAAAATTGTATTAGATTATTTAATATAGATTGTTTATTTGAATTAAGTTGAATTAGAATATTTAATTGAGTTAGATTGAATAACTTTATTTATTTAAAATATGTTGAATTATGTTATGTATATAGCATATTTAATTGCAATAGGTTGAATTAGATTATGTATATAAAATTATCTATATATTAAATTAGAAAATTTTATATTAGAATTAAAAGTAGAATTTGTATTATATATCACAATTAGGGAAACTCTTATCACATCTTTGACAACACCAATTATCATTTCCATTATTGTACACCTTATTTTCGCATTTTTTACCTTCAATATCCAAAGGGAAAGCGGTGTAATAGAAATTATCAAACTTTATGAAAGATAATATAGCTTTTAGCAAAATCCACTCAACTTTATTACATATTCCAAGTCATTGATTCTTAATTTGTGTCACAATTTTCAACATTGTAGCTTGTTTAATAAATGATTATTTTTATTAGAACTTGGGTTGTGTTGATTGTTCCTATAGATTTTCCACCATAATCACTAATTCTTGCAACATTCACAACAAAAATTAGAAAATTTCAGCAAACACATAGTTGCTTGTTTGATTTCATTGTTGCAGAAATTACCCCACATTGTTAAGTCAATTTTGCAAGCTAACATGTCTTTAAATTAAAAAAAAATGTTTTTGAGTTTGTGTAGCATTATTTCTTAATATTGTATTACATGGATTGATTGATAAAACAATACCAATGATATTGATGCAAGAGCATCCAAGGTGAAGAGCAACCTGCATCCACCAAAAATAGTTTAACTTGGTTTTCATCCTTTTAGTTTGTTTTTAGTTTAATGTTCCAATCTTTTGACCAGTGATTAGTTTCAACATTCAATTTATTTTTATTGATTTTGATGGAGATCAAATGCCATGATGTATGTTTTTGGCAGTGTCATAGATTATTTGACAGTAGATAGTTGAATTGTTCATAAAATTTCATTACAAATCAAGTGTTGTTTGACATAATACTTGAGGCCAAAAAGTAACCGAGACATGGATATTAAATACCTCTAGCAATTCAAATGCATAAAAACAAAGAAGCCAAAATATCTGTGTTATGCAGATAATAGAGGAGAATGCACAAAGGCAACCTTCTACAGATGAAATAAGATATTTAAAATAAAATATCAGATTTCCGATTAGAGGAAGTATGAGGGGGTGTGGGCTAAGAAGAGCCATCAACAAAAGAAGAGATCAAGTCTTGAATAAAAAAATAAAAACTAGCATGCATCGTGGAAATAAGGGGAATTCAAAATGTAGTGGTAAGGAGAAGTTTAAGAGTGAAAAATATTGGGTGTGGCACAATGAAGAGAGAGAGGTGCCATGATCGAGAAAATGAAAAGGTGTACAAGCATAAGGTGGAACAATTTAAAAATTGCAGTGAACATATGAAAGTGTTTAGGTTAGAAGTCAGATATCTAACAAGTTAAATGCATATATAATTAATAAATAAAGAAATAAAACACAAAAAAAAAAAAATTAACACAAAGAAGTTAACATGGTTCACCCAATCCGAGCTACATCCACCAAACCGCAACCA
>VDFB02159727.1:0-27974 GCA_007258455.2 Sequoia sempervirens
TTTGAGTAAATGAACTCAAATTGGAGCCATGAAGGTGACTATCATCCACTCAGATATAGCCTACTTATGTGATTTGAATTTGATATAAATAAACTCCAAAAGGGTCGACTATTGGCAAATTGGTTTTCAACATGCTAGAAAGAAGTTCTGGAAGTGTTGAGATATTTTCTTTGGTAACCACTACTAGGCGTGAGAGAGATCTTTTGGGGTAGCTCCAACCACCTGTATTTATTGATTTGAACGAACTTCATTAGTAGGTCGATAGTGGCTTAGAAGGTGGTTATCTTTTCTCTTTTCTACATAAACTGCTTGTGAATATTGTTTAGGGGTTACAAAAAGCAAAAGTTAGAAGGCACCATTACTGTTCATAGTTTCAGTTCTCTAAAAACAGAAATATGGTTGCTCAGGCATCAAAAAGAATTCTGCATGCTTGCTTGAAAATAGAAGAAAAAAAGAGAAGTTAGTGTTGAGGCTATTGTGCGAATTCTGGACAGAAGTAGAGCATTTTTTGTATGTGCTAATAGGCATGTCTTATTTTCTGAATCTGATTTTTTAATCTTTTTCTTGCAAAGAGGATGCCATCTGTTAACTCTCAATTTCTGAGTTTTTCTTGTGTTGAAACTTGAAGATAGTGAACTGTTTTTCTGTGAAGTAGGAACTATGTTTTTGAGCAGCAAAGTCTCTTTTCCTCTATTTGAAATTTGTGAGCAATATATAGAGCAAAGAATCTTAAAAGGGCTAAGACCCAGTATTACATTTAAGAATAATAAACCATTTGTTGAAGGAATTTTTGGTGTTAATAAATAGAGACTGCATGCATGTCAAATCCTTGGGGTTTGAGCACAACGAAAAGGATGCTCACGAAACTGGCCATAACTATTCGCCAGTGAGCCCCTTTATTTAATAGTGTGTTGAATGCTATTTTTCTTAAATATATTTAAATTGTTGTGCTAGTAAATGATAAGGAAAGTATTTCCTAATTGTATTGATAGCTTTAATTCCATAAGAGCGAAAAACTAAAACGCTAAGCTAAGGAATGACCAAGAGTAGGTCAGTAAGGTGGCACAGAAGTCACTCTTAAGAGTTATCCACTTTAGAATCAGCGTATGACTGTCTTTGAATGAGAATATGGGCTAGTTGTTAAAGGCAAAAGCCTTAAATTCCGACGTTGCTAGTATTGCAACAAAAGTGTCAAAATTTACTTTTGAGTTTGGGAGTTATCCAGTTGTGAATACCTAAATGGGTGTGGAATAATGAAAGCTTTACAACCATAGAACCTTTTAGTTTTCTATTGGATGAGTATTAGCTCAAATAAGTCTCCAAGTCGAGTGAGGTGGGTGACGTACGACTTTGCTCCAAGTAAGTAGCGAATGTTCATTGAACACAAAACAACTTTGGCCAAAGTGGGTGCATGAGTCACTGTATGCACATGTCGGTTCACCATGCACCAAATACTTAACACAATCAGAGTTGTCTGTCATAATTGGAGGTCATCCATAGTTGATAGACGGTATTGGTTAAGTAGGTCACAAACACCAGAGCTCATTTGGCTTTTATTAGGGGGTTCCTAACCACTCCCTTCATTGAAGGGCAAGGCCACTTCCAGTATGGAAGGTATGCGGGGGACCGCTTAAGTCCATGGTTGGAGGTAAAGCACTTGGGTGATGCTCTCCCTCTGCAGTTGACTCGCCAAGTCTTGGAAGACAAAAAGATTGAAAGTATCTAGATAAGAATCTCTGACTCTAAACTCTTTTTGCTTAATGCATTATGAAACTTGAAAAGTTAATTTAATAATTTATTGGAGAAGAAATTGTGATATGTACTTTTATGATTGAATCGTCGATATGATATAAATTATATATATTCATGTATATCTCATTTATGCAAATGAAACTTATGTTGTTAAAGAAATTTTGCTTTCCTTAATTTTAGGAATGAAAACTATTTACAAAGTAGTTGAAAATTACCGTGTAATTTCCTTGTGTTAAGGTTGTGATTGTTACACCTTCCTTTAACTTAGCATACCGCATAGGTGTAATTTTATCAGGCCTTTGCATGTACCACTTTGGGTTCAATGCATAGGAAACCATGTGCAAGGGAGTACTAAGCTTCTCCCATCTATGATGAATGATTAGCTGAATATGTTCCTTGTAGAATTGTAATGTGGGATCTTTTTGTCACACAACAGCCTTCATTTGGTTAAGCATACTATCAATGCCATAATTTTTGGGGTAAACATGTTTAATCAAAAGTTTGTGCAATGTTTCACTAGGATCGAAGACACTATCACATATCGCAATACATGTCCTCTCAGCAATGTGTCCAACAGAATGCAATATCAAACATGAGAGATAATAGATTATCATGCAGAAACATAGAAAATTTATAAGTATTTGGAACGAGTCATGTTCTATTCATTATTATGATGATTCTAGGGGCTCATTGTCCTTCATTTTGATTTGTTTCGGACCAGAAAAAAACATTTTTTAGCTTAGTTTTTGGTTGGGATTGTTCTCAAACAGTTGGTGATCAAAGTGCAAAACTATAAATTCTTCAAATCCCTCGAACACTTGACTTTGAAAAAGGCATTTATAAACGAATGTTTTATGCTTACCTTTATTAAGGATTTATTTGTGTTGTTCTTGTTTGCTCACTCAGAACTTTACTATGAAAAATATTAGGTTTTAGAACAATATTTTATGGTATTAGTTTTTAATAACTTCACAGAAATCCAACATCTAAGAATGGAGCTCCCTGGCAGGAAGCTCTGCATTGAGGAAAGAATTCTTCTCAAATGAGAGGCCAAATCGGAAGTACTCTAGAAAGTTATGTGATATTGTGTAATGTCCCCTTTTGGGAAATTCCTAATTTTCAGCCTGCAAAACAATAATAATCACTAAAAACTAATGTTAGTAATAACAAGTATCAACTTTACGGTTATATTCAAATTAATACATAAAGTATTATAATATTGAGAGCAACACATCATAGCTAAAACATCATAATATTTAGAGCTATAGTTCATAGCATCATTAATATTTGAATTCAAAACATCTTAACATCACATATTCCTATAGCCAATCATATTAGGAATTCACTAGAAATACTTGCAAACCGCAATCTCAAGGATGGTTGTCCTTGTATTGCGAGAGCACGGGTGGATCCCCATCTGTCCACCTCAAGGTGGCATACTTGAGGAGACCTTCAAGCCCAAGAGCACTCATTTGCCTCCTGACCCACGAACATAGTAGGATCTTAGGTCCACTCCATCCCTCAATCCACCTTGGAGGTCCACCAACCTCCTTGATCAAGCCCAGAAGCACTCATTCGCCTCCTGACCCACAAACATAGTAGGATCTTAGGTCCACTCCCACGACCTAAATACTCGTGGGCTACGAGCATGGCAAAATCTCCCCAACCCACGAGCATGGCAGAATTTCCAATCCATCCATCTTGGGGTGGCATGCTTGATAAGATGCATTAAGACTACCTTCCTCAACAAGCCTAGGAGCACTCATACGCCTCCCAACCCACGAGCCTGCATCTTGGGGTGGCATACTTGATGAAGGAAAGGCTGGTACTTCACCTCTCATGAACTCAGAAGGTGGATCGGCCTCCCTATTTGCAAACCATTTCTATAAATTCAAAATAGATTGCTAAAGGAATCTACTATATAAATTGGCAATAATATATATATTCCTAATTTATATCCTCAAACTTACTTCCCAATAATATTCTTGCTGAAAACAATATTTATTTCCAACAGATATCTTATGTTTCAATTTCTTATTTTCCTTTTTACCAATCTCCTTCACTTGATCCCTTTCACAAATGATTCAACCTCCCTTATATATCCTTCATGGTGAGATGAATAGTCACAACTGTTATAATCATTACACCCCTTACAAGGGATGCACCCCTCCTTAGTCCAAGCACTGTTTTGTTTAATGCAAATCGCATGCCCATTAGGAATCGCTGCTAATTAATAACCATTGCTGGTCTTGTTTAGGAATCGCTGCCCATTAACATGTATCGCTGTCCCTTTTTTCCTTTACCCAAGCTGCGATTTGGTGAGTCATGTCTTCATGGCGGGGGCATGACATATTGAGCATATCCTCCAAGCACCAACCTTGACTCTAACTCTAACTTAGACTATGAAAGCAAAAAGCAAGATGACAACGACAATATTCCCAAGTTGTTTTACACAAACAGAGGCCTAAAGTTGTGGGTCATATTGATGGTCAGTTTAGATATTTGTATTGCTTTCCTATGTAACCTTTTTTATTTACCGTCTTACTAGGTTGTTATAATATTATCTGATAACATCATAGATGGTTCTGGTGGTATTCCCTGCAGGCCAGGATTTTGTTCTACTTTGGTAATCTCTCTCTTTGATGCTATTTCTTCCCATACTGATTCTCCCTCTCCCCCTCCCCCTCTGTCTCCCCTGAGGATCTGACATTGCAATTAAATTTGGTATTTTTAAATCCTTATATAAATGTTATCTTTTACTAATTAAAAGAAAAGAGAAAAAAAATGCAACTGGTCCTTGTTCCTTTTCAAAATAAACTTTCTAATTTGAAGCATCAAAATCATTCTTAAAGATAAACTTTTCCAGCAAATAATATGCCATGGTAGTAGCATGATGTTAACAGTTCATCTTCTTGCAGCAGTTTGTATTGCTCTATGTATCCAAATGCCAATCTACATTGTCTCTGCAAAAACTGAAGTGTGGCAAACCTGAATTTCAGTTCATATAAGGTTACCTCATAGCAAGATCATTTAACAACCCCTTTAGTAATGTCCTTACAATGTCTTTGGAGGTAATCACCTAATATAATATACTTTTCTGACAATTTCTGCAGATTTATGTTTAAGAGTTGTGGTATACGTTCCTGAAAGAGAAGGAAATGTTATTAAATTACCAAATTCACAGCAGGGACAAAAGCAATTGTGAATTTTCGTCTCAGCTTTATATATTTTGTTCTTGCATGTAAAAAGTAAAAGACCTGAAAATTATATTTTTGCTTCTTCTAAGATAGGAAATAACATGAACTTTGCATTGTAAGATTAATATGGAGCATCTCACCTTGATTACCCTGTAGTCAAAATTTGTTAATTGATTCAAAATGAGCAGTTCAAAGTTAAAAAGAGATCGAGAGGAAGCATATATACTACAGCCTTAGAGAATTTGATTTCAGCAGATCAATTCAGACCTCCAACAGAGAAACAATGAAAGCACTTTGCTTGGAATTTCAGTTGCTGTATAGCATTGTTGTGACCTTTTTCACACATCGCCCCATTGCAAATGGGGACCCTCGCTGGTTTGCTCTTAGGGTTTAGCGTTGAGTGGCAATTTCATAGTCTCTGATATCTGGGAATTTCATGTCAAGGTCTGGGGTCATCGTCCGAGCCAAGTTGGGAGTTTGAGCCCGAAACTGAACGTAAACGTCATGGAAGTGCTTAGAAGGCCTCGCAGACGAGGATCGCCTGTGCTTTCGCTCAATTCTGACACTTCCTATTTTTTAGGGATTCTGCTTTTTTGCTTTTTTGCTTTTTTCGTTTTTGGCATTTCTGGCCCAATCTGGAATTTACTATTTTTAGAAAGTTGCTTTTTGCTTTTTTCTATTTTTAGTAAGTTTCTATTTTTAGAAAGTACAGGGTGTCATTAGCATTTGAGTCAAAAGTTTCTATTTTTGGAACTAAAAAGCAAGCAAAAAATCGAAAAATCATGAGAAAAGCAGAGAAAAAGCGCATGCAAAGCAGAGAAAGGCGCATGCAAGATGAGAAAAGCAGAGAAAAAGTGCATGCAAAGCAGAGAAAGGCGCATGCAAGATGAGAAAAGCGAGGAAAAAGCGCATGCAAAGTCAAAAATCAACTGGATAAAATCGCGCCATCATGAGGGAAAATCACTGAAAAATCAACTAAAAAGCAAGTAGATCATGGCAAAATTCGCCTAAGTCTGGAAGAGGTACGCCCTTGAGAAAATCCAGTTGAAACTTTAGAAAATCCAGTTGGACAAAGTGAAAATTCCCGTTGAACAAAGTAAAAATCGACTAAGGCATAAAAAATTATTGAACTGGACTTTAGGAAATTGAGTGAAGTGAAAATTCCAGTTGGGAAGTGAAAAATCCAGTTGGAAGTCGAATTTTCTCAAGGTGGAATCGAATTTTTTCTAAGGCAAAGTCACTTTGAGAAGTCAAAATTCCAGTTGAAAAGTCAAGAAGTCCAGTTGAAGGTCGAATTTTGCTAAAGGCAAAAATAAAAGAAAAAACTTAAGTTTTATTTTAAAACTTAATCACCAAGCCAAAAGGGACGCCTTGTTTGAAAAGTCAAAGATCAGGATAAGATTGCTTTTTCGTTTTTAAAGCAAAATGCAACCAATGAGAGAAAGAAATCGACCTAAAACAATTTGGGAAGGTTTTTATTATAAAAGACAATCTAGTGAGCTCATTATTTTATTATTTGCAAAGTCGAATTTCTTCACAGGCAGAGCTCTCCCAAGAAAGGACGTCTTTTTTCAACTGCAAGTGGATTTTCTTGAGTTCCAGAACATTGAATTGGATTTTTTCTCTTCATTTCCAGATTTTCTTCAAACAACTGCAGGTTATCTTTGGCGATTTTGAGAAGGGAATTGGATTTTTCATTAAAGATTGGAGAAAACTTCAGTATAAACCTTTAAAAATCCAAAAGATTATTTAAAATTCCATGAATGCTTTTGAAAATAATAAAGGCAAATCGATTTTATTTAAGAATTTATTCTTCATGCAGCCTTTAATCTAGTTCTGGATTTTTAATTAATTTTTTAAAATTTCTCCAGCCAAGAAATCGCCTTTTGCAAATTTATTTAAAAATTCTCTAACTTCGAGTTTCTTACAGGCGTAATGTCTTCTCCAAAGAATGTGGGAGGTGGAGTCAGAAAAGCTCAAGTCAAGGAAGTCCTGAAGGAATTTTATCCAGAATCCCAGTTGTCCTCGAAGTGGAGAAAAGTGACAGATACAAACTTTGAACAATTTAATGCGATTCAGCACAAGAGAAGGATGTTTGGCACAGAAAACGAAATGCCTACACCTATCGCCTCAAATATTGTTAAGTCTGGACTCCATCAAGCAGCAGGATTTCCGCCTGCAGTTCAGTGCAATGAGTTAATGGTTGAATGCGCCAGAAGGTACAATCCTCAAACAAGATCAATTAAAACTCCGAATGGAATCACCTTGGCCTATTTCACAGAGGATTCAATCAGGGAAGTATTTGGTATTCCCCATCGCCGGAAAATGTTGAACAGGACTCAGCAAGAATCACAGGCCATGTTCGATCAAGCCAAGGAATCCTGTTTGGACATCATCAATTCCAACTGGATTAAAGAACCCAAAAGGCATCGCTCCAAGTTGCCAAAGAGACTAATTTGCACAGATTTTAAGATAGAATACAGTGATATGATTCACATGCTGAACAGAGTTATGGGAACTTCTCAGGGAGCCTTCTTTGAGGTATGGATGTTTTCATACGTGGAGGAAATCGTATTGGGAATGGAGGCTGTAAATTGGGCCAAGTTAATAAGTGATAATATCGATTTCCAGTTGAGAAACCTTGAAAAAACTAAAACCTTTTACATGAGTTCTTATGTGGTTTATATTCTGGCAAGATTCACTAAGTACAGAGGACTGATTTGTAAAGGCGAAGTGGGACTTCGGAAAGATCAACTCAAATCATATGATTGTTACCCGCAGCTCCAACTACATTACAGGGACAACTTCAAAATAACAAATGACGCCTTCCTCATGTACATCACACGAGTTCTTCAAGGAACAGTGCAGAGAAGGCTATCTAAAGAAGCTATGGCAATGCTTGACAAGTTCGGGTCTTGGTTTATCCAGTTTCCGACATTTACTTATATAAGAATTCATGGATTCTCTGATGCTCCGTACAGACTTCCTCGATACCCAACAGACAAAATTGTTATGCTTGAGGTAGCAAGGCAACTAGCATGTGTAGACTCCATTCAGGCGAAGAAGAACAAACAAGGAGTGGATTTTCCGGTTGCAATTGGAAAAATGCTAGAAGTCTGTCCTTCATTACAGTCAGCCAAAACAGCAGGGGTAGAGTTGCAATTTTACAAATTCAGCACCTATAATCCAAGGTCCGATTATGACCCATACCTGAGAATACACGGGAAGAAGTCCCTTCATGTTATGCAGATCGAAGATTACTGGTCTAACCTGATGGACGAGTATGGAGTAAGGAAGAAGGCTTGGTCAAGAATTCCAGTTGAACTTGTGAAAAGGTGCGATTTGTTTCCTATACCTGACCAAGTGAAAGACAACGGGGACTACATTCACCCTCAGTTTGAACAAGAAAAAGATAAGCCTATTTTATTGCCTAACTGGACACAACCTGAGATGGCTAATTTGAACACATTGATGAAGGACATTTTTGCTTACTCAAGGGAATGGGTCGATGGTCAGATCAGCAAGTTGAGGAAGGAAGGAATTTCTCTTACTTACGCCACATTGAACAATAAGGATGGCCAGGAGGAAGCAATTGGCGAAAATCCTGATGAATCTGCATATCCCAGCAAGAGGAAGGTAGTAAGTGGAAACCTTCAACTAGAGGAAAAGGAGTCAGCTAATGAGGAATTGGAAAGTAAGAAGCAAAAGGTGACTGAAAATCCCTCATCTTCAAGGACTTTGTCAATTGGAGTAATCGAAAATGTATCCATTGTTGATATCGAGCCAAGCTATGAGCAAGAAATTCAGTTTCAAGAGTTAGAACAGGTAGATTCTTTCCAAAATCAAGCCTCCACGGAGTGTTTGGAAGGAAATGATACTTTGATGATTGAAGGTGCAGGAGATACTGAGATTCTTGAGGACAATGAAGAACTAGGAGATGAGGTAATTTCTGCTCTTAAGGGAATTAATGATGATGTTCAGTTAGAAGATGGTATGGAATTATCCACAATCCCGGATTGGCTAACTGAAAGTTTGAAGAAGAAGTCCAGACCACTGGATGAAGTTCAACCAGTTGAGAGCATACAGGACTTCCTAGAAAGAATTGGCAAGGCTAAAACGCCTAAAAAGCCTAAAAAGTATTCTCAGATTACCAGGAATGATACAGGATCCAGGATCTTGCAGGTGGCAGTCCCGAAAGTTGACAAGCTAAGAGATCAGATTGCTCCTATGGATTATGAAGTTACAACATTGGACATTGGGCCAACGACAATAGATCAGGATTTCCATGAGTTGGCGGACACTTCCAAAGCCATTAGGGAAAAGTTTGATAAAACAGAAGAGAAGAAGGAAAGGTTGGAATTAGAAAATCTAAGGCTGATAGAGTTCATTCAGCAGCTAACAGCCCCTTTGCGTCAGGAAAATGCAGCCTTTATTCCACCGTCATCTCTTACTCCGGAGTCCGTTGATGTCCTTGAGGCTATGAGGATTACGAGTCAAGCAACCAGGAGTTGGGTTACCAATATTTCAAAACAAATGGAGCAATTCTTGGAGAAGTGCGCCCAAACTTATGACAGATCTGCACTGCTGATAACTGAAGTGAGTCAAGTTGAGGACCATTGGGAAGATTTCCAGTATGTACAGGACAAAGTGATACCTCGTTTGAGGGTTCTAAAAGAAGTTTCCTTGCAAATTTTGATCCAGGAAGGTGTTGTCGAAGAAGGAGCCTCGTATGATTTCAGCAGGTGGTATTATTCCTTGTTGGCCAAAAAGAAGACATATGATGGAATAAAAGAAGAATGTGCTGCTATACGGAGCACGATTGAGAAAATTCAGTTCAAAATCCTCACTTCTCTTGAAGGATTAACAGGACAAGAACATCATGATACGAATGGCATAGACTTAGAAGGATTGAAGAAAAGTGTGATGAGCATTTACTTCAAGGAAGTGCAAATTATTACAGAGAATCAGCTTGATGATATGTCTTCCCTTTTGACCTTCATGGAGAACTTTCAGAAGCAGGAGGCTAGATGGGAAGGAACTTTTACTCAGTGCCTGGAGACCTTGGACGTGATTGGAATACAACTGGATTCTGTGCCAAATATCTCAATGGAGGAACTTGATTCTGTGTTAGCCAAATTTCTTGCATTTGCAGCTAGGGAGCGATCCAAAGGGAATTGCATTCTGGATTCCTACTTGCTCGAATGAAGTGCAAGGTGTCATCATTTGCCATGCTCCAAGTGGCGTGTTCTGCTTGTGCCACGTGTCTTTGAGTTTGTTATGCTTTTAGGGTTAGGGTTTGTCAAATTTGATCTTGGCCGTTGATTTCAAATTTAATCTTGGCCGTTGCTTTGTAATTGGGGTGCCTATATAAACCCCATTCATTTCATTTATTCAGGGAGAGACTGATGAGATTGTTGCAATATTGCTGTTTAAATAATAAGTGGATTCAGAGTTGAGCATTTATTATTTCTATGAGCCCGCATGGTTTCATTGATTTCTTCAAAATAGAGTAAATTTGTTTTCAAGTATTTTAGATGAATGAAAGATTGATAGTGTTGGAAAGTGGAATTAGTTCATACCTTTTTCAATTGGATGATTTTCAATTTGATGTGTAAGGTTAGTCTGAACATTAAAATTGCTTAATTTGAGTTCTATTATCTATATGCATTGGTCGAATTGATGGTGATATAGTGTAATAGGATATCTTTCGTAAACCCTTGAAGATTGCACCGTCTTTGTCTAGTTGTAGTGCCGTGCTTGGCGAAGCAAAGATTGGTTTAAATTCCATTATCCAGCATTTGTCTCCGAAGTTCATAGGATTAGTTCTGCATAAATCTAGTTCCTTACCCTCATCCTTTTTCTTATTTATTTTATCCTAAACTGAAAATTCCAAAAAACATAAGAGCGTTCAACGTTGCATCAATCCAACTCCCTACTTTGAGTAAGTTCCTCATTTCAAGGTCCCTTTGTGAAACCAGCATATCACATCATCCATTGAGCTTGTCCATCCCCCAAACCGGAACATTGGAATTACCGTATGATCTTTCTGGCAATCTTAGCATAAGAGGTAATTTTTCAAGAGAGGATAGAGCTGCCTTTGGGCATTTTCTTTTTATTCCTAAAGGTGTTGGGTGTGTCACAAAACACTCATCAACAAGCATAAGCAATAAAAACTTCAAACAAATATTCAATGACAGTTCTGTTCAAAGTCATATGTGGCCATAAAAGACAGAAAAACAATAAAGAGGATGTGAAGAGATGCAAATTAATTTATCTGTCAACAATTTTGTATAGTGTATGGAAACTGTGAGAGTAAAACTCATGATGGTAAATTGAGGTATAGGATTGTATTCTATAAGTGAGAAGAGGTTGCAGATGGTTGCAGATTATAATAGGCAACTATGCTTTCAGTACTGTGTCACTGCACAGGTGTTGGACTTTGCAATGTTTCGTAAGAAATCTTTGTGGCGGTGGAAATTTTTAGCTGCTGGCCAGAGTTGTTTAGGGTTGTGGAGTGATTTGACATACTCCAAAAGTGTAAGGCGTTTAAAATAATAGCTTAAAAGGTTGGGCAGCTGCAAAACGAGAACCATATTAGCTTTAATTTAATTTAAAATAATAGCATCAATGTTTGTGCATTCAGCATTGATTGGGCTGTACAATACAGTTGTACATATCAGATTAAATATTTCACGGGAGAATGTCTGCCGAAAAACTTTTTTGTTTGCTGGATGATCCAACAATTTTCAGGGAGAAAAAAAAATTCTCCAGCAACTTTCTCACAGTAATAGCCTATCAGCTAATAATGTAAATGACCTATTTTGTATCAAAAATTATTCACATGTGGTGGTAGGTAGTAATGTTAAGTAAATAATTAATAGAAGTTGATGGTTGCCACTTTTAATGTTGTTAAGTAGGGTGCTTGTGAGATGCTACTCGAATCTAAATAAGTGTCTGCCTCCTCTTTATGCAATCAAATGTCATTTTCATATCAATACAAGTATATATGATATTTTCACATCTTTATGAACTGTCCGAAATTTTGAATTTGTGAACGCAAACATAAATTTTGTGTGTGCAGGTGCCCCCGTTATCTTATCCTTCTGTTGCTGTGCTTACTAAGGTTGCAAGTATACTACAATTATTGGTCGATGCCATCACTTTGTGAGCATGCTATCTTCCGTTCTTGGTGATAGTGAAACATAGGCACAACCCCACTTACTGAAGTTTTCCCACTTTGAGTTCTTCAAAGTAAATATTGTATATTTACGTATGTGTGTGTGTGCGTGCTCACACTCTTTTCCATGGTTTCATGTTCAATTCAATTTCCCTTCATGTAATTCATCTAATGTCTACAACTCTATAAATGTATGTGCATAGACATAGTTTTAAATCCACGCATCTCTAAAATAAATTGCTCATAAATAAAGAAGATTCGTGTTGTTAAATTAGACACCTTTATAATTAGGCAAACTGTGGATCAACTTATTATCTAGAATGTAGCATTGATACCTTGCCAATTGATGGTGTTGATGGTGTTTGCATCTTTGGATTAGACGCAAATATGAATTGTGCATATCTAACAACCTGATCAACTTTCTTCCTCAGCCTGACAGTGATCTATGTTTGTAAATTGCCACTTTCGCTTCAAGTTATTATATTCAAGAAAAGTTGTAGTATAACAAATAGCAAATTTGTTTGAAAGCAAAGCCAGGCAAATTAGGTACAGACCTAATTTTGAATGGATTATAAGTTTTCTCGATACAATTGGCATCTGGACATCCTCAAAAGTATAAGTAAATGCTTCAGAGTTTATTTTTAGTTCAATTGGGGCTTTGTTCCTGAACTGTAAAATCTGAGCAATATACTCTTTGTTTCGGTTTATAAAGTAATCTGTTACTTGGAAAAACAAGATTTAAGGAAAGAAACAAAAATAAACTGTGACCTCCAAAAAAATTTACCTTACCTATTTGCATATACATACAATAACACATTTAAAAAAGGTTCTTCTGTACTTACCCTATAACACGTCTCTCTTTATAAGTTTTTGTGAGTCCAGAGTCTTCATCGCCGTCTCCAACACCAATGAAACCCCTCAATTGCTGAGCACCGATCCCTGTAATGGAAATATTCCTTCTTAAACCCCACCCTTCACCCACATTCCTCTGCTTAACGACTTCCTTCGAATCAATCTTCACAATGCTATTAAACTTCCTATAACCATTTAAACGATCACCATTAATAATAAACTCGGTATAACCAAGCTGACAATCTAGCCGCTGCTGACGAGAAAACATCCTAAATGCAACCTTTGATATTGCTGAGAATGACCGCATGATGGCAGTATTTCCCAGCCTCTGCTCCAAATTAATTAAGAATCAAACCCCAGAAAACCTAATCCCAAATTAATGGTACTATGTTGTGCACCGTATATTTTCAAAAAGTTTTTAAGTTTGTCAAAATAGCAACCAAGGATTGAAATAATGGAGGCTTCCTAGCCTCTGCTCCAACACAGTTTAGAACCAAACGCTCTAAACTGTAATACCAAAGGTATGTCACTAAGTTCCACAAATTAGTTCCACAAATTCTGACTTATTAAAAATTTTGACTAAGCCCTCAAAACTGCAATTGAAGACTTAAATAGTGAAAAGATTCCAGCCTCTGCTCCAATATAGCTTAAATCCAAACACCAAAAACCGTAATTGCAAATTTGTAATACTGGAAAGTCAAATACCTGGTTAAAAGAAAAATGAAATATATATGCTTCGAATGGTAGAAATTTCTCAACCCCTTCTCCAAATAAATTGAAAATAGAAATCCCAATTTCAAATTGTACACCGAAATATCCAAATCTTGACTTTACAAATGTTACGGAGCCCACTACGCTACAATGAAGGAGTTGAATTAAGTGCAGCTACAAGCATAGCTTTTCAAAGTAAAACATTGGAGAACTCGTTCTTTTTTCTGGTTCAGACTTCAAATTTGCAACGCGGTTCAACATCGTTCACTTGAAAAGTTCAGGGGAACCGCCAATTTTTAATTTGGCAGCCTTTCAGCCTGATTAATTAAGATTTGGTTTTTGTGTGAAAATAACGTTCATCTTCTAAACACGCTCAATATATATATATATATATATATATATATATATATATATATATAATATTTTTAGTTGGGAGGATAAACATTTCTTTTTCCCTTCAGTTTAGGGTGGGGTTTCATCGAGGGGGCTTCCTAAAAACTTTTAGGGGCTTTTTATAAAAAATTCAGTGGGTGCAGTTGAGATTTTTTAAGATTATTTTTAAGTGGGTTGTCCCATGAATTTTGTATCACAGTTTATTATTTTGCATATTCAATTCAGCAGTTTAAATAAATACAAAATAAGTAGGAGGCATTTTCCACAACGTGTCAAATTATGATATTTCTATCAAGATTCGACCGTGTAGTTTTTCAAATATTTTCGACGTCGTGTCAAATTATGATATTTCTATCATGATTCAACCGTGTAGTTTTTTTGAGTCAAACTCATTGACCCATGTTTCATGAGTAGTGGTTCAAAAGAACCCATCTCTCGTGATAATGAATGGTCCACTTAGCACTCATTGCATCTAGGTGATGCTCATAGGGGTGAAGCATTGGGCCTTCCCGGGAGGTCACCCATCCCAATACTACTCCAACTCAAGCATGCTTAATCATGGAGTTTTCCCCAAGATTAAGTCAGCTTAGCTTGCAACCCCAAGGACTTAATCTTGGGGAAAACTCCATGTTTAAGCATGCTTGAGTTGGAGTAGTACTGAAATGGGTGACCTCCCAAGAAGGCCCAATGTTTCACCCCTGTGAGCATCACCTAGATGCAATGAGTGCTAAGTAGACCATTCATTATCACGAGAGATGGGTTCTTGTAAACCACTACTCACGAAACATGAGTCAATGAGTTTGACTTGAAAAACTATACGGTTGAATCCTCATAACAATATCATAATTTGACACACTATGGAAAATACCTCCTACTTAACAATTGATGAGCTAAAGGGGCTCTATAATGAATGGTTCATAAGGCACAACACTTGTTGAAAGTTTTGCAAATGGGGTTGCAAGCTAAGTGTGCTTAACTTTGGGGTAAACTTCATGGTTAAGCGCGCTTGAGTTGGAGTAGTATTAGCATGGGTGACCTCTTGGGAAGGCCCAATGCTTCACCTCTGTGAACATCACCTAGATGTAATGAGTGCTAAGTGGACCATTCATTATCATGAGAGATGGGTTCTTGTGAACCACTACTCATGAAACATGGGTCAATGAGTTTGACTCAATCATTTATCAATCATTTGAATTTTTTTAATTCTCATCAATTAATATAAAATAATGAAAAAAATTAAGTGATGAGAATTTAAAATTTTCAAATGGTTGATAAACTAGCATACATTTATTAAATATTAATATATATAAAATACGTAGAGAGTTATCCTTCACGAGGTGTCTATATTCACTCACTGCAATAGGCGTATATTTTATTAATGTCTTAATATTAGTGTATAAGTTTGACATTAATAAAATATTTTAAACAAAAATCTAGATATTTTAGTCTAATTTTTTTTTTTTATATGAAATTAAGTATTATTAGGATTAAAATTATTAATGTCGTATTATTAGCTTATAAATTTGACATTAATGATAAATATTTAAAATAAAAATAAGTATTTTAATTTAGAATTTTATTTTTATGTGAAATCAAATATTATTAGGGTTGGAATTATTAAACATGTAAGAAATCATTAATCAAATCAATAAATTTTTTAAAGATTGTATTATTTTTATTTCCATCCAAATCATTTCATTTTCTAGAATTATACTAAATTCTAATTTTTTAAAAATATTAAATTAGTTTACATTAGGATAGGTTTGAAAGAGAGATACATCTCTACTTTTACATTTTCCTTTCAATTACAATGTATTGTTTTTAAAATCTAAACAAGTGACGCAAGCATTGAGTTCCTACCGACAAGTAGAAAACATTTAGATGGTAGGGACAGTGGAGGGAAAAATATAATATGCATACTACTGATGCTTTGTTTTTGGTTTAAGGTTATAGTTTTTTCAGCACTGTTTGAGTGCCCCCTGTTTTGAATGTTTGACACTTTAAACGCCCCTTTTTTGAGGAGAATAGCTTAGCAAAAATATTTTAGTATCATATCATTTTTTGTTTATTTTGTAAATGAATGGTATATCTAATACTATGTTTCTATTTCATTGTTTTGTGTGCATTTCACTTCAATTCATGTATCAAATACCATGACTTTATGTGAACAAAGTGCCTGCTTAAAAGTGTGCAATTTAAACTATGTTTTTTTACAGCTGAAGACTTGAAAACTTTAGAAAACAACTTGGCATACATGCAAAGAACTAAATAGTTCCAGGTTTACATTTGGTATGGCTTCATTTAGAGAAGAAGCACTTTTGGAAGCAGTAGTATGACAAGTTGAAGCCCATTTACTATAATCCTTGCATTGTTCTTGTCTAGCTAGATAAATTTTCAGCTAAAGGGTGGAGCAAAAGAACCATCAATCATTACATATTAAACTGTTACAGTCTCTTGTGGCATCTGTTGTCTATCTTTTGTATCTTGTTTAATAAAGTAATTGATGGTTATTCTCCAAAGAGAACTGATGTATCTAGTGACTTCATCCTCTATGGTTGTATGCAAAACAATGTTGAGTTAAGATTTCATATAGCAGGTCGCATGTACCAAATTGGTGTCTCCCTAGGCAATAGACTAAAACGACTACCTTTAAGTGACATATTTTTTGTAAATACTATCCAACGAATGATGCAATAGTAAAATTTGTAAGAATTTAAAATTTGATCATAGGTTATATAGATATTTTCTTCTCTTTTGCTACTAATTTGTGGTGACCTCAAATGGCTACCTACAAAGTATAGACATTGCACGCAATTATAGGAAAACAAAATGCTTTTAGTATCTTTATATGCATTTTACACTATCTATATACTTTAACAGATAATAAAATAATCATACCGCATGTATAAAATTGTCAATGAGTCTTGTTAATAGAATGATGGTAACATAATATGTACAAAGAACATATATAGTTAGATGAGTTTGAACCCAATGCCATATCCACAACATATATAGTTAGCTTTAACATGGCACAAAGATGTTTGTCAAACAATGCAATAGGTTACTACTATGAATCCCTCAAGGACAAAGTCACATGACAAATTTTGATGTCAATTTAAACAAACATACACTTAAAAAAGCAAAAATAAGTAGTTGGGGCAGACAATAAGAAATAAAGGCTATTAGCAAGGGAGACATATAGGAATTATTTAGACTTGTAAATTTGGAACAACAGTTGACTCTGTGCTAAAATAGAACCTTCTTTTGCAAAGTGTCTAGTCAAAGAACAAAAACAACATTTCTTTAATTTGGATTGGCACTTATAAATGATGGTGCTCAAGTATGCATATGCGTCTATAAGAAGGATACCTACTAAGGTTGTTATGCTTTCATACACAAATCTCCCTACTACACATAAACCAACGTGATCCCTGCTATCATTGTTGTTTCGTGTTGATTTAGCTCTTGATTGTGCAATTGAACTCAACAACACACAGACCAAGGTTGTTGCTGCTGGTTACACTTCTCTAGTAAGGTGAAACTAGAGTGTCTTTCTCTGCTGGTGAAGGAAGAACACCTTTATAGCAACAACTGTAAAACTCTAACAAACATGTATTTGTGTGGCTGTAAACATAGCATGTAATGGTCACTTCTTGATGATATCTTTGAGCTCAATGTTATATGTCTTATGTTGACTAGGAACTCTTGGTGATAGTTCACACTATTAGAAATACACCTCCACGTAATAGCTAATAACCATATAGAAACCATTAGATGACATTGTATTTTGTTTTCTCCCAAGTAAAGTTTTTCAGAGTAATTATTCTCTGAAAAACACACTCGTACACTTGTCTACGGGGCATGAAAAAAATGGTAGTTGATTCCTAGGTAAACTCAATCTTGATAGTCAGAGGAAACTTGAAAGAAAAACTACAAAGTAATAGGGAGATGTATCTTTAGTAAAGGAGACAAGTATGGGAATGTGTTTTGAGTTCAGAGACATTTGGCTGAGTCTCCTTAAGTCTTCGAGGAATGTGTCATAGGAGTAGGCATCTCCTGTATAATACCAAAAAATGCATAATCCATGAACTATTAAGTGACTTAAAAACAATAAAATGTGAAAACCTAAAACACTAAAATTACTGTGGCCAGAAAAATAGGAGCTTGGAGTGGGTAAAATGACAGTGTATAGTAAAATGGCAATTGGATTGTCAAAATCAAACAGGGTGAGTGAATAAATGTTGTAATCCGAACAATAGGGAAAGTTTGAAGTTGAGGGTGAGTGGAAAATTTTCTGTGAGTCTTTCATAAATTTTGAGGTAGAATGCCTAGCCAACATTGAGATATTTTCTTAGCCGTAATAATTTCACTAGCTATTTGTGACATTGGTTGACATTGTTGGGCATTTTGTTGTCCAAGCAAGGATGTTAGAGTTGCATGTTAACACATACTATATTAGATATGGATACAAAAAATTCTCAATATCATGTAAGATCCGTAGGGTTTACAATCTGTTAAACAGTTTCAGATCTTTGATTTCAAGTGAAATCTTTGCAACAACAACACTAAGTGAACAAAAAGCTCATTCAACTTATCTAATGTCTCAACAATTCCAAAGAAAATATGATATGTAGATCTGGAAACATCTATCTCATCAAACAAATTATTCATTCAATATACGACAGGGAGAATGTTGTTTAGACAAAACTAAGCATAGGTTTTAGAAAGAGGCAATCCCACAATGTTGCCTTTGCCATATTGAAGCCCATAAATGGGGCACATGACGTGGGAACAGTTGCATAGGCTACCTGAGTACTTTTGACCATGAAGACAGAGACACTTTGTGTAGTTGTCATGAAGGTCATGATAGTTTTTCATAGGAATGAAGTTGACTTGCAAGCATAAATTTCCTTTTAAGTTTTGGGAGTCAAATCTATCTTGATGTATAGTGGGCAAGGTAAAGCTTTTCTTTAAGTTCAATTGAGAAGCTTACAAAAGACTTAGAAGTCTAGTTTATGGACATACTTACATTTTTTATTCATGTACTTATAAATGAGAGATTTTGTGTCTCTAATGGCTCTATAAATAAATTAACCTATTACAACACACATATACATAATATCTACAAAGAACATATCTAGTCAAAACATATATGGTTGGCTTCAACATGGCATGGAGATGTTTGTCAAACAATGCAACTGGTTATTGATATTAATCTTCTCAGGGACAAAGTCACATGTAGCACATGATCTAGGAAAGTCATTCATGTAAATTACAAATTACTCAACACAAATATCATACAATGCAGGAAGAAAAAACAAACCATCAGCCATCCCAACTGCTAGATGTAATATTCTGCTACTTAAGTTAGTAACAATACACACAATAGAACAAAATCTTATTAGACATTCATCCAGATCCAAAGAATTTTGAAGAGACTCTCAAGACTAAGGTAATTTTCATCAATAACCAACATAAAACTATAACTTCAGCAACCAACACCTTCAGAAGAGGCAAGCAAGACTTGAATTACAAAGGTTATAATGATAAATCTAGATCCTTAAGTTTTCCAACAATGACACCATTTTATTGGCATTCAAATGAGCATTCTA
The DNA here is from genome assembly GCA_007258455.2 of Sequoia sempervirens. Lineage (NCBI taxonomy): Eukaryota > Viridiplantae > Streptophyta > Pinopsida > Cupressales > Cupressaceae > Sequoia > Sequoia sempervirens. Next base: position 19,695 of record VDFB02159727.1, read on the forward strand.
GAACTCTAAAAGACAAACTCTAATCACTAACCCCAGATACACATAGGTAGGCTAAAATAATGTCAAAACTCAAAAATTTGTTATGTAGTGTAAAATGAGAAAGTACTGAGAAGGCCTAGGAAATTATTGTAATACTTTGAAAATTTTAGCTTATGTGTAGGAGATGCTTTGATAATGTATTTAATATCTTGTAAGAGAGAAGTTAAACTTTAAAAATTGTACATGAATTTATAACCAATACCACTTAGATGCATTTAAAGCAGTTTGCACGGGAAAAAATTGTTGCACATGTATTCAACGTAGTCAACAAAGAAGGCAATTATGCGGAAAGCTGGAAACCATAGTATGCAAAAGAGAGCCTTTTCACTTTATAAGTTATTTTAAACTGTAAATAGAGTTTCAGTGGCATTATATGAACATAGTCTATTGTATGGATATTGCATATAGGCAGAATAATTACTAAACATATATGTCAGAGGGACATAGAGAACAATTGTTTTCGTAAGTGCAAAAAGAAAATTAGATTTATAGATGTTAGTATATGCTAAGACTTCAAAATAGTAACCTACAATGTGACTTGTTCTATTTTTTGGAACCATCAATGGCAAAAACTAATATTTTGTTTAAATGTATCATAATAGTATTGTTTCTTCAAATTGAATATATCTTCAACATGTGAAGAGCAGAGATATCCATTCGAACATTAGAAAGCCAAAAAATTGAAATCCCAAAAATATTAGTCTCATTTCTTGTATTCTTTGTTCCCTGTAATATCATCAATATGCTTAGTATTAGAGAAATAGTTTTTTGTAGAATTTGAGAATAAGTGTTAAAATATCCAAGAAAACAAGTTTGCATATGAGTGATTTTTTTACCTCATGGTGACGTTTGTTGTTCATTTTCCAAGGCAAATGGATTCAATTATGGCATTGTTTTGGTCAAGGTTGAAATGGACTTCAATGTTGAAGTCTCATAGTGTGAATATCACTACTGATTTGTCTTTGATATAGTCTTCATAGCTCATGTTTTGGAGAGTGGGCAGTAGATGCTACACTGTGAGTTGGTCAATTGAACAGTAGATTGTTTATTTGTCATATGTTGTGATAGTGGTTTTTACATGCAAACAATATGTGTAACTGACTTGTTGGTTGCGTTGATTGCAGTGAGCAGTTTTCTCCTGGAGCATGCCATAACTGGTGAATTTGTATTTACGTTTTGGACAACATGCATGAAACGGATTGGAAAATGCATTTGTTGCTTTTTAAGTCCCAGAAACTCGTAAAATATGTTTGAATGTTGTTAGAAGAGGCAAAAAATACAAGTTTGAATATAACAGTTGAAAAAATTGAAAGTAGTTACCTTAAATGTTGAGTTTAGTAAGCTATCCAGTTTTCCATGCTTCTTTTGTCGTTCAATTTGCAGATAAATGTTGAGTGGCATGTGTGGAATGTGTTCTTCTTGTCTATTTTTTTTACAATATTCTTGAAAAGCATTGCAGGAGTTTTATTTATATGTAGCTGGTCTTCTATTGTAAAGTATTGTTGTTCATATGTTGGTCACAGTTGTACCTGTCAATCAATGAGAAAGTTTTTTTTAAAGAAATTGTCATAGAGAGAATTGTAGTATGAGAAGAGGTTTAAATTGGATGAGTGGAAAAAGGTTTTGGAGACATATGTACCTGTGCTCTGTATGTGTCAGTGCGGCCATCTTTGATATTTTGGAAAAAGAGGGGTAAAAACTTTATTGAAACTCAGAAAAAATATTACAAGCAAATCTTAGAACAATAGCTCTGAGAGAAAAGCATAAGAACAATAGAAGAGCAAGAGCACCAGTCAACCAACTCCACAACCATCCATATCCTCGGTCAAGATTCTCATCAGATCCAAACATTAATCCTGGGGAAGATGTCTCCATTCCTCAACCCTCCAAACATTAACATGATTTGAAGCCCACTTCGCCAAACAATTGGCAGCCCTATTCCACTCACGTGGAATGTGGACAAAGGACACCATATCCATCCTAGAACTAATTTTCAAAATCTATTTAACAACTAGAACCAACTGCCAATTAACATACTTCACCTTATGTTCAATCAACAAATTCACAATAACCTGAGAGTCAGATTCACAAATAACCTTACGCCAACCTAGAGCATAAGCACGATCTAGAGCATAGACAATCACCAATCCCTCCATAAAATTATTAGCCTGCCAACCTTTATAAATAGAAAAGAACACAACTTCACCTAAACAGTCTCTACCCACGCCGCCAATCCCAGTAGGTCCAGGATTACCACGGGAAGAGCCATTTGTGTTAATCTTCAAGATGTCCTCAGGAGGAGGCATCCATCTACCCATCCTTTGAACTTTCTTTTTCGCACTTCTACCCCTTCTGACACAAGCAGAGGTAGGAGACAAACCTTGAAAACCGATTCTGTCAATAATTTCAGCATCCCCTCTATCAAGTGGGAACATCACCTCACATTTAGCTTCCACAGTCTCCTGGATCATTCCCAAAATTCTATGCCAAACTTGTTGGATACCTAACCTTTCCCCTCGAAAAATCCTATGATTTCGCTCTAGCCAAATCTGCCAGAGAATAAAGGTAGGTCCAATGCACCAAACAATCTGAAGAAAAGGAGTCAAAGTAGGGGGCTTACCCAAACTTCTCCATAATTCCACCAAGGATGAAGCATGAACACAAGGGTGTTTCCAAACACCCCACCAAAGGTGCTAGATCTGCAAGGAGAAAGAACATCTAAAGAACAAATGTGAAGAGTCCTCCTCAGCAACACCACACAAAACACATAAGGAAGGTCCATGAAATCCATGCTTCTGAATATTGTCCCAAGTCAAACACCTATTCCAGGCCAAAGTCCACACAAAGCAATTACATTTTGGCCAAGAGAACTTATTCCACACATACTTCCACCAATGGACCTCTTCTCCATTCAATCTGTGAGCCATCAATTCCTGATATCCACTAGCCACAGAAAAAATGCCTTTAGGATTTGGGCGCCAAGCAAGAACATCCTTGTCCTTGAGGGAACTACAGTGTCTAACTGATAAAATAGTATGAAGCTTAGCACAATCTTCCTCCAAACCTACCATCGGCCACTCACGCGGGGACTTCCAGCTAGCAACCTCCAGCTGACCACAAGGGTGAAAAGATTTAAAATCACTCACCCTTGACCAACCAGCCTCCAAGAAGCGCTGACAGAGAGCCAATAAATTAGGAAACTGAGAGATAATGGGAGGAAAACCATCCCAAGAGTCAGACCAAAAGAGAGCATATGTTCCCTTCTTACATATCCAAAATAATCCCTCCTTAATCAAAGTAGCCCCTTTCTTGAGAGTCCCCCAAATCACTGATCCACTTCCCACCAGAGGATAACGGGGAACCTCATCCTTTGGGATCCCAGGAAGATACTTAAGAAGAAGAATTTTAGCCCATAGTTGATCTTGCTCCACACACCATCTCCAATAAAGTTTTGCAGCCAAAGCCATCCCAGATAAAGATGAATGCCTCAAACCCAGACCACCCAACTGCTTAGGGGAGCACACAATATCCCATTTGACCAGGCTCCATTTAGAAGAAGACAAGTTTCTAGCCCATAAAAACTGCCTTGCCAAGGAATCCAATTCCTTAACAAAGCCCATCGGAGCCACCTGAAGCATACATCTATACAAGGGAAGAGCCTGAACCACAAATTTAAGCAACTGAACACGCCCAGCAAAGGAAAGCCATCTATGAGTCCAATGATTAACCTTCACTCAAAATTTGTCTAGAATATACTGCCAAGAATCTCTAGGGAGCTTACCAGAAGAGATTGGAATACCCAGATAATTCAAAGGAAGAGAGCCTATCTGAAACCTCATAATAAGAGCAATTCTCTGTTGAATAGGTCCAGGTGTATTAAAAAAGAAGATGGAGGACTTATCTTCATTAATTAATTGACCAGAAGCAGTGAGATAAACATCCAAAGCCTTACGCAGATTAGTAGCCTCCCTGATAGTAGCCATACCCATCAGGGCAGTATCATCCACAAATTGTAGGTGTGACTGAGGAGGCAACTCATTGCCCCACCTCCACCCCTGGATAACCCCCGACTCAATATTACTTTTCAACAATCTCCCCAACCCTTCAGCAAAAAGAAGAAAGAGATAAGGGGAAAGAGGGTCTCCTTGCCGAAGACCACGAGAAGCTCCAAAAAGCTCAGTGTGCTCCCCATTGATTAAAACAGAGAAGGAGGTAGAAGTTACACAACTCATAACCCACTGAATCCAGTCCTCAGCAAATCCAAAGGCCCCAAGAATATTCGAAGAAAGGACCACCGAACTCTATCATAAGCCTTAGCCATATCAAGCTTGATAAACATTGCCTTAGCTTTTGACGTAGCCATAGAGTGGATAGTCTCTGTAGCAATAACAACTCCATCCAGAATTTTCGGTCAACCACAAAGCCACCTTGCTCCTCAGAGATAAGACATTTAAGCCATTTCTTCAACCTTTCAGCAATCACCTTAGAGATAATCTTGTAAATCACATTACAAAGGGCAATGGGATGAAATTGGCTTAACCGATCTGCCCCATCACGTTTTGGGATGAGGGCAAGAAAAGTGGAGTTCAGTGCCCGAAGCATTTCTTTATTCCTCTGAGATTCCTGGACCACCTCTAATAAATCAACCTTAATAATATCCCAAAATTCTTGAAAGAATTCAATTGGAAACCCGTCAGGACCCGGAGCTTTCCCTTTCTTCATATGGAAAACAATCTCCTCCAACTCCTCCAGAGAAACATAACGCATAAGATTATCATTCATTTCTCTAGTAACAAGTTGGGGGATGCAAGAAAGAACCTGAGCTTCCTCAATAGAACCCTCTTGAGTGTCCTCCCTAAAAAGAGAAGTAAAATACTGCATTGCCTCTCTAGATATCTCCTGTAAGGAGGAAATCTATTCTCCCCTATCATTCACAAGCATAGGAATAGAATTACCATGCCTCCTCACCTTCACCGAATTGAAGAAGAAGGCTGTGTTTTTATCCCCCTCTTGAAGCCACTCCACACGAGCTTTCTGTTTCCAGTAAATTTCTTCACGCATTTCACATTCTTCCAGGATTTTTAAGGCCATAGCCTCTTCCTGAAGCAAGGCTTCTGACAAACCATTCTCCCTAATTTCCCTGGTTATATTATCTAACTTAGATTGAGCAAGAGCTTTGTCATGAAAAATGTTCCCAAAACAATGGCGATTCCAATACTTAAGCTGATATTTAACATATTGCAATAGCTTGGAAAAAGTATACATAGTTGTGTCATAGGTGGGTCTACCAATCCTCCACCAGTGAGAAACATAGTCTTGTAAAGAGGGATCACGCAACCACATAAGTTGGAACTTGAAAGAAGGAGATCGGGCCACCCGAGCAGAGGACACCACTAACTTAATAGGCCAATGATCTGAACGCCGCCAATCCAGAATCTCTGAACAAGTAGACCAACCACCACCAACCCAAAAACAAGAAACTAGAAAGCGATCAAGTCTTTCTGCAATGCACTTCTCCCCAATTCTCCGGTTGTTCTAGGTAAACTGTCCATTTCTAGGCTTGATATCCACCAAGTTCAAAGCCGATATGTTATCACGAAGCAAAAAAGCAGAAGGTTCCAATCTTGCTATACCACCCTGTTTCTCAGCCAACTCAATAATGGCGTTGAAATCTCCCGCCATAATCCAAGGGTGATAAGGCACCATACTTCGGATAAACCTTAAATGGGACCATAAATATTGCTTACCCAGAAAGTCAGTAGGAGCATAAATGTTGGAGAGGAGAATAGTTTCCCCAGTCTCAATGCTTGTAGCGATCAAAGACATAGAGGATTTAGAAGACATCCACCAGAGAGGGCGAATCCTCAAAGGATTCCAGAGGTAGGCCACACCCCCAGCAGTACCATGAGCACCAATACACTGGCAATCACCTCTACTCCACAACTTAGATGAAAGACTAGTCATGCTTTCAACAGATAACTTTGTCTCCTGTAAAAAAAGAAAATCAGGAGAATGAATTCACACCAAGTCACAAAAGCTTTTTGTCTAGGGCCACTATTCAAGCCCCGTACATTCCAAGAGAGAATGATCATTTTGGAGGATTAGAAAAGTGGGAGTCAAGAGTTTTGACAGAACCTGACTCCACTAAAGTCTCCCCCATCAGCTTGATTTTCTCAAAATCTTTCTTTCTTCCAGTCTTGGAAGGCTTCTCAATAGTCCCTTTCTTCAAGTCTTTCTGAAGAATACCCAATGCAGGAGAAGCCTTGCTTCCTTTTGCTACATCAGGAACAATTTTCAAAGAGGACTAGTTGTTTCTCCCACCATCAATGGCGCAATAACCATAGACTCAGGTTCCCTAGATGTCCCCAAACTCTGAACTGAGTCCGTTTGCAAGGCCCCCTCTATCTGTGGCATCTGAATGTCCTTTGTGGCAATGTCTTCCTGAACCTCCTCCATAACCCTCTGGTCCATTCCAAACATACCAGGGTTCACCTCCTGCAGACTGAGATCATCCAAAACCTCAAACCGATTAAAGGTATCTCCCTCCTGTCTTTCCTTAAATGTTCTCTTCTGACCTCGATTCTTATTGCGAGCTTTAGTTGGAATAAAACCCTCAGCATCTGCAACCTCACTAGACATAGGCGCTTTTCCTTTGTCACCCCTCAGAGGGTTACGAGGGGGTTGAGATGACTGAGTCTCAGATGGCTTAGATCTTGGGCATCTTCTCTGAAGATGGCCATATTCATGGCAAAGACGACAACGAAATGGCAATGTTTCATAGTCTAATTGTTGAACCCAAGAATATGAACCCGCCCAAATTTCAAAGGAATCAGGAAGAGGGTTACTTAAATATAATTCAACACAAATGCGAGCAAAAGTCATTACCTTTCTTTCTCTCGTTTGTTGAGAGGCACCCACAGGTTTACCCAATAGCGCAGCCACATTGTGCAGGATGTCATTATGCCAGCACTCAATAGGAAATCTGGGGAGATGCACCCAAACAAGAACATGACTTGGTAGTTCCTCTGAAGGATTGAAGCACGCATGCCAAGGTTTCATAAAAAGACCAACCTGATTGTGGAAGGTCCACCCTCAAAAACTTTGTTTCGATCTGCCATGCAATTGAAAACCACCATGAAGTAGTTGTTAGCCAACAACATAATGTCCATTTCCCCTCAGGAGACCAAGTCTGCTACAACCATGACTCCAAAAATTGAAGTGAAACCCTCATTCCCATGAATTTGCAAAGCAAGGCATGCTTCGAAAAATATTCAATGTCCTCAGCAATGGATTCTAGCTGAATCACCAAAACGGGTCTCTCCTTAGAGCGTTCCAGGCAACCGTTCACCTTCGGAATTCGAGATCCTCCTATAGGCACAAAACCTCCATCTCCAGCATCATTGGAAAATAAACTATTATCAAACATTCTTGTCTTTTGGTTTGGGGAAGAAACCCCAATAGCAGCATGAAAGTTCAAAGGGGATTTTTCCCCAAAAGTCTCGCCTGGAGCCATAACCATAGGCAAAAGCACACTCTACAAAAACCAAAGAAGAAGAAAACCAACAAAAGAAAAGTTGAAACTGCAAACACTGCGAGACAAAAAAGCCGGCCCCAACCCTATCTGACAACCACAAACCACAACCTGAACACCTGACAAAGCCCAACCCCACACCCAACTTGAAAGCAGGAAGCAAATAAGCCCAAGATCAGGCGCATGCAAGAATGAAAGGCCCCTCATGCAGGCCATAGCCTGCACAAACCGACGTTCTCCATCCTTCCCTCCAAAAACCAATCAAAAAATTTGCGGCCATCTTTGATATCAATTACAAACTAGTTACCTATTTTCTTGGCACCAACCACCAACACACCTATTGTTTAGCTGGGTACTCATTTGTAGTTGTTAGTAGTTTGTTGATAGTTGTACTTGGAATGAATTTGTACTCTTGACAAAGGCATGGGATGTTTTCAACTCTGCTTGTGTTTGTTAAAATTAGAATGTAATCATAATCGCCTTTGTCATAATCTGTTCTAGGTGCAATTTCAACATTTGAAATTGAAATTGTTGATCCTGGAATTATTTTGTGTTCATGTTGGTGGACAAGGTTTCCACTAGCATTTAATGTAATTGTCATTTTTGCTTTCACATATGTTAAATTACCACATAGCATTTCTCGTGTTTTGTTGGCTTTGTAGACGACAAGCACATCACCTTGGAAAGTGTCTCCTACTCTTTTTGCATTT
>VDFB02159728.1:0-13460 GCA_007258455.2 Sequoia sempervirens
GATGCCTTCAAGTATATTGCTGCCTTTTATTACTTAATCTTTACCGTCGATAGTTATCATTAACAAAGTGAAGGCTTTTATTGAAAATGTTTATATCGTTGCTTTATGAAAATTAATCCTAATTCATTAACCACTGCCTTCTAATTTATCTTGCTGCCTTGAGATATTAATGGATGCAAAGTAACATCTTAATAGCTGTCCCGTAATCTTTAAAATAAGCGCTGCTCATACGATTATCTTCCTTAAATTTAATTAATATTCTTCCTTGAATTAGATCACTGCTCTTTATAATTAATCAATGCTCCCTTAATCGCTACCTATCTTCTTCATAGACAGTGCTCCTTGATGTATTCTCAGCGCTACATTGGCGATCTTCATTCCAGTCAGTGTGGTATCTTAGGCTAAAACTAACATACTCAGACCAATAACACTGATAGGCATAGACAACTATACTGATTCCACCCATACTTGGGTTGGTGAATCGTGCCTACAGGATCTTTATAATTATAGAACATATCATCCTTGATCTACGATTAAGATATGAAGTGGTAAATTGAAGTATTTCGATCCTTCAAAGCTTGGTGATGGTTCTCATAAGTACATCGACTAATATGGTAATTTTATTCCATCGCATATGTCAATTGTCCTGTGAATATCTCCTTTCGATATTGTAATGTCCCCTTCTCGAGCATGATCTTTCTAGTGACCGTTGGCCTATTCTGGAGACCCGTAGGCTATTCGGAAGGTGAAATTAGGGTTTCTGGTTTTGAAGGATGCTCTTGCTTGAGGTTGGTTGTTTCAATGGTGGATTCTTTCTGGGTTTTCAGAGAGCTTCGCAGTGATAGGTTGTTCTTGGCATTCTGAGCAGTTTCAGGAATTTACTATTTTTAGTAAATTTTATTTCTGGCAATGGTCCTTTTGGTCTCGGCACAGTTGACTTTCCTCTTCAGTCGACTCAATTGGTTTATTCAAATTCTGGCCTCAGGATGCAGTTTCGAAGAGATAAGTTCATTTCACTTAAATAACATTATATTTTAATGTTATATTACCCCCTTGGCCTAATCTCTTAACTTAATGTTGTTTTAAAAGGTGGTCTTTAAGGGGTGGCGCCATCATTGAGATAATGTTATAATTATTAAGGTTGAATTAAAGCCTTAAGTTGGACGCCAATATTAAAGTGATGAATTTAATTAAAAAGTCAAAATCGAAGCTTGAAGAGAGTGACGCCATCTATTGGAGAATCAGGGTTTGACTCAAAAAGAAGATTAGGGTTTCGAGAATGCTCGACGCCATCTATTGGAGAATCAGGGTTTGACTCAAAAAGAAGATTAGGGTTTCGAGAATGCTCAACCGGAAATTATAAAAGGAAGCCATTGGTTCTCTTTTGGATTATCTTTTGTCTACAGGAATGTTATGCTGCCGGATTGGCTTTGGGATTGCTTCGAGGAATGTACGCCTCCTAGCTTGGCATCGCTTCTCGCTTGAAAGATAGCGACTAGTGGTGAGATAGTGTAGTTTGATTGGTCTATTGTGAGATTTCTACATTTTAGTCTTGTGAGGTCTTGTAAATCAGATTTATGCATTTTAGTGAGTTTTTTGGAGTTGCATATTCATTGTAGCAGATTGTCGTTTCTAATCATAAGTCAAAAAATACAAAAAAGATCATTCTGGGTACTGTCTAAATCTCTTTGTTTGGTAGGGGCGACCCTTTTTCCAAAGTTGTAGATTTTTTATTGAAGGCTGTGATTTTTAAATGCAAATCGCCCCTCTTGCTGGGCCGTACCATCTAGATCTGCCTTGGAATTTGTGCATTTAAATAGGGACTTTTGATCAGTTTTCAGTGTTCCAGTTTGGTCGCCATCATCCTAGGATCATATTGCATTTCATCTCGTGGAATTTGGTTGAGTTTGGAGTGAGTTATGAGTGAATTTGTGAGTTACAAGGCTGCTGTTCATGCATGTGGGAAAACAGGACTGTCATAAATCAGATTGTCAGGTTGGCATTAATAGTAGAGTTTTCTGATCAAAGCTTTATTATTCAATGAAGGAAATTCAATACATATTGTTGCAGCTCTATTTACATCTTGATTCACATTGATAGCAAGGCAATTATCTATCATATTGTAAGCTGACAGTAGTACTGACAGCAGTTCTTTAATCTTGCTTTATCATGATTTGTAATGCTCATCTTTACATTCTGTAATTGCAATTGTATTTCTTTATCTCCGCCCTATGGTAGCTCCTTTCCCACTCCGGGTTAGAAAGCACATTCTGGGTGTCGAGTACTTCTCAACATTCTAGCTTATTTCCCTTAATCGCATTGTAATTCTTAGCATCTCCGTCATATGGTAGCTCCCATTCCATCTCGGTTTGGAAAGCACATTCTTGACGTCGAGTTATTTCAGCTTATTGGTGATAGGGATCCTCTGACCATATGATCGTCCTTCGCGGGCACATTCTTGGTTAGAGTTTTGTATAAGCATTTCCATTCAGATCCTCTGACCAATGCTCACACCTTGCCCACATCGGGATCTTGGTGTACATTCTAGTTAGAGTTGTTTCAGCATCGTTTTGGTTTAGAGCTAACCTTAACGGGTGCAAATTGTTTGTAACTTGCAATTGAAAAAGTTGAAAAAATTGGCTCGGAATATTTCAGTGGTATCAGAGCCAAGATCTTGCCATCCTATGAACAAACCGTCTATGAGTGACAGAGAAAAGAGATACATAGCAAGGGAAGACAAGAAAGTTGGAAAACAATTTCAGCCCTATCAAGCCCCAGAAGGTCAAACAGCTTCAGAGGTCTTTAGGGCTCATAGGGAGTCTTCTCAGGAAATAGATATGGCAGAAGGTGAGAGGTCAGTCGGGGGTAACAAGAGGTTTACCAGCAACAGAGATGACAGTGGAAAGGGAAGAGAGAGATCGATAAGTCCCAGAAAGAGATTTGAAAGGAAGATGGATGCCCTGATGGATATGGTATCTCTCATGATGGGGAAAGTGGGCCAGAACACAACTCCACAAAGTAACCCTGGACATAGAGGAGAACACAGTGCCTCCAACCAGCATGATGGACACGCTGCTCAGCTTGTTTCAAACAACACTTACATCTCACCCAGGCCATTCAAACCCACCTTCTTGGCACCAGTAAACACTCAACCTGAACCTGAAGAGAATGCTTCATTTGTGGAACAGTTGAGACTTGGTCGTGCGGAGTATGATTCCCTCTCTGATGAAATCAAAATGGATATGTCCTATAATGATTTTATGGATCATAAAAGAAAGAATAAGGGACAAGGGAGACATTATGAGCAAAGAAGAACAACAGTTCAAGGGGACTTGTATCAAGCTGTCAACAAGGTTATACTTCCACACTATGACGGGAGTGATAGCAATTCAGCTCGAGCTTGGATACAGAAGTTAGATAACTATCTAGCTCTTAGACCCATGGCAGAAGAAGAGGCGATTAAGTTTGCTACGCTACACCTAGATGGGGTGGCGCACGAGTGGTGGTACCATGGCCTAGTCACCTTGGGTCATCGGTCTATCACAACCTATGATGAGTTCACCAATAGGCTCATCGAGAGATTTGAGAAAAAAGATCCTGAAATTCATTTCAGAGAATTGGCACAGTTGAGGCAGTATGGCACAGTTGATGCCTACATAGCTGAGTTCCAGAGACTCTCAGTCATGGTCACTGGAATCACGGAGAGGCGGTTGGTGATCCTTTTCAGTGAAGGATTGATGGAACCACTCAAGGGTTGGATTAAAGCTTTTGATCCACCCTCCCTACAGGAGGCCATGAAGAAGGCAAGAAACATGGAGTGGGCAGCTCCTAAGGCAAAGTTTCAACCCAGGCCATCCTTTCACAAAGGGGATAAAGGAAAAAGACCTCATCAAAGACCTCCCTTGAGACCTCAGCATAAGGAGTTCAAACAGCATAATCCTCATGTCACAAGATTGGATCCAGAGACCCTGAACGAACTCAGAAGAAAGGGGTTATGTTTCCGGTGTAGGGAAAAATGGTCTCAAGATCATGTTTTCCCAAAGGGAGTTAAATTTAATCAGATTGAGTACTATTCAGCTGGAAAGTAATTCTGATTTTTCAGACCAGCAATCTGATTTTGAAGATAGTGAAGTGGAAAGAGTTCCAGAAGAGTCTGAAGATGAAAAGGAAAGCGGAGGTATTTTGGCTCAACTTTCGAGCTTTCAAAGAAATGAATTCTTCAAAGTTCGAGGGATGATTAAAGGGCAGCGAATAGTTGCTTTGATTGACACCGGGGCAACACATAACTTCATTGATGAAGTTGTGGTGGCAAAGAAGGGGCTGCAAACAGAAGAGTTTGAAGGCTTCAAGGTCATGGTTGCTGATGGATTCCACATTTCATGTACCAAGAAGATCTCAAACATGACTATGCAGTTGGGAAACTATGAAGTCAAGGACGACTTCTATGTAGTCAACATTGGAGATACGGATGTCGTTTTGGGCATTCAATGGCTGCGTTCCCTTGGAGAGATCTCCTTAAATCTGCAAACTATGGAGCTTAAGTTTCAATCCAAAGGGAAGAGGGTAGTACTAAGAGGAATGTCCAATGGGGGTCCTCGGGTTGTGTCATTCAAGAGAATGGCAAGGCTGATTCGTCATGATCAAGTTGAGTGGGTTGCAGAATGTATGATTCTTCCTGCTAGTCCGGTTGACACTAAGAGAGACTATCCTCCTAATGTTCAGTCTTTACTCACAAAGAAGAGCAAGGTATTTGCTGATTTACCTCCTAGACCACCACCTAAACGGGGTTCGAAGCATATCATAGAGCTCAAGGAAGGCGCTAAACCAGTCATTACAACTCCCTATTAATACCCTAAGAAGCAGAAGAATGATATTGAGAAAAATATTCAGGAACTCTTGGAGATGGGTTTCATTCATCCAAGTAAGAGTCCCTTCGCTTCAGCAGTGGTTCTTGTGAGGAAGAAGGATGGTACCATGCGCATGTGTGTGGACTATTGTGAGAACCCACACTTGGTGGACTCTAACCAAACCAAGTTTCTGCCTTATATTTAAATAAACTTTGGGTTTATTAACTATGCTTGATGTGTTAGATATTTTCCAAAGACTTTTCCAAGTAAATAGAAATGCATGGCCAACAAAGAATAATGCTGATTATTATAATTCAAGAGCAACTGTAGCAAATCTTTATAATTTCATTCTCAAATCAGTTTTACCAAGGTTTGCAATTACAACATATTCATTCCAATTCATAATATTTTACTTGAAATACAATCAATATCATACCCGGTGTGCAAACTAGCAAGAAGCTGGTCTGAAAGTGCATTAGCAGCAGTATTAGAAAGTCTGATATAACTTACAGCAGCACACCCTCATTAGGTTAGATGCCCAGCCATGTTGTAGAAGCAACCCAAATGCCAACGTTTTGCTGCAAGGAAAACATGTCTAGCACCAAGGAGATGAAACAGCCTTCCAAAGCAATATATTCTGCCCAGAAATCACCAATATAGCAACAGCTATGGCTATCAATGAGTATCTTCAGACCTGTTATAGAAATCCTTTAAATCTGCTTGAAAGCCCTTCAATATACTTGCAATTTCTTTTCAAATAAGCCCAGATTTCAATAAAGTAGTAGCAAGATACGAAGTGGTAAAGAGCAGCAATAAACCCCTTTAATATCTTTCACAAATCTGCTCAAACACTGTAGCATTTACTGTTCACGCGGTACTGTAGCACAGCACTGTTCACGTGCACTGTAGCAACGCTTACTATAGTGAATCACTATATCTTTTTACTGTAGCGTGGGTACTGTTCACGCGTCACTGTAGTGCAGGTACTGTTCATGCGTCACTGTAGCAGCCAACACAAAGCTTGGAAACTGATCGTTAATGGCTACCAATGATGAATCTTCGGGTCTGCACTTGAAAGACCTTCAATAATCTTCAAACCCTAAATAAAATCTTCACCTTTAAGCACAAATAGAACTTCTGGATGAAGCTCTCTTGAATGCCAAATTCAATGGATATTTCACCACCTCAAATGGCTGCACACTAAAGAGTTTATCATTCTTTAATGACTTGAGAGACAGAAACCCTAGGCTTCTCCTTCTCAGAGAAATTCTCATCAAAACAAATGCTCAATCCAATAATCATATCATAATGAGTTCGATTTGTCTTGGCCGTATATATAACTCCTTTCAAGAATTCAACCCAAAGCAATCTTTTAATAATCATTTAAATAAATGATTAATTTCGCCCTTTTTGACTTAGGACAAATATTTAATAAATAGCGTCCTCTTTTGATTAATAATTAAATGCTCATTTAATTATTATTTTAACCCCTCTTTTATAAAGTATTAAATACTTTATAAGTCGCCATTTAATAATTTTAATATTTCATTAAAGTGACTTTATATTATAAAGTCAAATTAATAAACATTTAATAAATATTAAATGCCTTAAACACTGTATGTTCATCAGATCATCAAACTAGGTCGAAACTGAGCTGGCCAACTGAACCAGGTGCCCTGCTAAAAATAGCAACTCCTACCTGCCTGACTTACTATAAATAGTAAGTATCTGTAAATCACTCTAGAAACGTCTGCTAGGGCCCAAACCTGAATCAACTGAAGGAGTAACGTCCTGAAACTCTCGGTAACTGCCAAGGAAGACCCTCTCATCAAATTTGTCAGCCTACGAGGGTCAAATGATAGGCTAATCCTTACGAACTCTGATGCTCGCAAAATGGGGACATTACAACTATCGTGCTTTGAATCAAAGCACCATCAAAAACCGATACCCCATTCCAAGAATAGATGAGCTCATTGATGAGCTACATGGGGCGAAGTTCTTTTCAAAGATCGATTTGAGATCGGGTTACCACCAGATTCGGATGAGAGTATCTGATGTTGAGAAGACAGCTTTTAGATGTCACTATGGCCACTTCGAGTTTCTAGTCATGCCATTTGGGTTGACTAATGCTCCTGCTACCTTCCAGTCTTGTATGAACAGAGTTTTCAGAAGCAGTTGAGGAAGTTTGTGTTGATATTTTTTGATGACATCCTGATTTTCAGCAAGACATGGGAAGAACATCTCAAGCACTTGGAGGAAGTGCTTAGCATCTTAGAATCTGAGAGCTTGTTTGCCAAAGAGTCCAAATGTGAATTTGGAATGAAGGAGCTACTTTACCTTGGCCACATAATCAATGCTGAGGGAGTGAAGGTTGATCCTGAAAAGATCAAGGCAGTTGTTGATTGGCCACCTCCTGAAAACTTGACTCAGTTGAAAGGGTTCTTAGGTCTTTGTGGATTTTATCGAAGATTTGTAAAAGGCTACTCACAGAATGTTGCTCCTCTTACTGATCTCACAAGAAAAGGGGCTCTTTGTTGGTCAGAAAAGGCTCAAACCGTTTTTGATAAGTTTAAGAGGATCATGAGCTCTTGTCCGGTTCTGGCCATTCCGGACTTTTCCAAGCCTTTCGAGCTACAATGTGATGCATCCGGTGAAGGAGTTGGGGCTGTCTTGATGCAAGACAAACATCCCATTGTGTTTGAGAGCAGAAAACTAAGGGGTGTTGAAAGGACATACTCTATCTATGACAAGGAAATGCTTGCCATTATGCATGCATTAGCTAAGTTCAGATAGTATTTGGTGGGAAACAAGTTCGTGGTCAAGACTGATCACAATAGTCTCAAACACTTCATGCATCAGAAGGATCTGAACAAGAGGCAACAAAAGTGGGTGAGTAAGCTTCAAGCTTACGACTTTGACATTGAGTATGTCGAAGGGAAAAATAACGTTGTGGCTGATGCTCTGTCTAGGAGACCCCATTTGAGCTCATTGTGTGAGCTTACTGCTGATTGGAAGGACATGTTGCTTGCTAATTATGCCAAAAATCAATTTGCAACCAGCATCATTGAGGGTACTTTTCATAACGAAAGGATTGAAGGGTTGATACACTACAAGGGTAGAATCTTTTTTGTGGCTGATTCTAAGCTTAGGAAGAAGATTTTGTTGACATTTCATGACATTCCGCTTGCTGGTCATCAAGGATTCTTTAAAACATATAGGCAGATCCGGGAAAGATTTTCTTGGAAAGGGTTGAAAGGAGAAGTTCAACGCTACATTCAGGAGTGTCCCGTTTGTCAAATGAACAAGAATGAGCATACTCTACCAGCTGGTCTGCTGCAACCTCTCCCTATTCCCAACCAAAAATGGGAAAGCATATCGATGGACTTCATCACAGGGTTGCCCAAGGTCCAAGGGAAGGACTGTATCTACGTTGTAGTGGATAGACTAACAAAATTTGCTCACTTCTTCGCCATTACCAGCTCTTTTTCAGCAGCCCAAGTTGCAGATCTGTTTTTTCACGAGGTGTTTAGGTTACATGGACTGCCAAAGAACATTGTGAGTGATAGGGACAGTAAGTTCCTAAGCACTTTTTGGCAAGAGGTCTTCAGAATGAGTGGTACTGTGCTTACTCCAAGCACTAGTTATCACCCCCAAACAGATGGACAAACGGAAATAGTGAACAAGTGGTTGGAAGGCTACTTGAGAAACTATGTTTCGGAGCAGCAAAGAGCGTGGGTTAAGTGGCTTCACATAGGCGAGTACTGTTATAATTCTTCCTTTCATATGTCAATAAAGATGTCACCTTTCTTGGCTCTTTATGGTTATGAAGCACCTAGCTTTGCTGATTTGGTATTTGGTGATAGCAAAGCTCCACAAGCCAAGGATTTATTGCAGCAAAGTCAATACATCATGAAATCATTGAAGAACAATCTTCAGATTGCACAGAATCAGCAGAAGATGTATGCTGATCAGAGGCGTGTTGAGCGCTCTTTCAAGGTTGGGGATATGGTTTACCTCAGACTACAACCTTACAAACAATCTACTCTCAAGAAGGGTGGAGCAGAGAAGCTCAAATCTCGCTTCTATGAGCCATTCAAGGTTATCAAAAGGGTGGGAGCAATAGCGTATGAGTTGGAGCTACCTTCAAATAGCAAAGTGCACAATGTCTTCCACGTGTCTCGCCTCAACAAGGCGCTTGGACATAATGTTATTTCTGCATCACAGTTGCCTCCTTTGGATGAAGAAGGACAGTTGGTTTTAATTCCAGAGGAGATTCTTGATTCTCGAGAGCGTTATTTGAGGAAAAGAACAATCAGAGAGTATTTGGTGAAGTGGAAAAACTTGCCTATAGAGGATGCAACTTGGGAGAATGATGAGATTCTGCAGCATCTAGGGTTGCGATTGCTTGAGGACAAGCAATCTTGGGGAGGGCGGACTGTAATGTCCCCTTCTCGAGCATGATCTTTCCAGTGACCGTTGGCCTATTCTGGAGACCCGTAGGCTATTCGAAAGGTGAAATTAGGGTTTCTGGTTTTGAAGGATGCTCTTGCTTGAGGTTGGTTGTTTCAATGGTGGATTCTTTCTGGGTTTTTAGAGAGCTTCGCAGTGATAGGTTGTTCTTGGCATTCTGAGCAGTTTCAGGAATTTACTATTTTTAGTAAATTCTATTTCTGGCAGTGGTCCTTTTGGTCTCGGCACAATTGACTTTCCTCTTCAGTCGACTCAATTGGTTTATTCAAATTCTGGCCTCGGGATGCAGTTTCGAAGAGATAAGTTCATTTCACTTAAATAACATTATATTTTAATGTTATATTACCCCCTTGGCCTAATCTCTTAACTTGATGTTGTTTTAAAAGGTGGTCTTTAAGGGGTGGCGCCATCATTGAGATAATGTTATAATTATTAAGGTTGAATTAAAGCCTTAAGTTGGACGCCAATATTAAAGTGATGAATTTAATTAAAAAGTCAAAATCGAAGCTTGAAGAGAGTGACACCATCTATTGGAGAATCAGGGTTTGACTCAAAAAGAAGATTAGGGTTTCGAGAATGCTCAACCGGAAATTATAAAAGGAAGCCATTGGTTCTCTTTTGGATTATCTTTTGTCTACAGGAATGTTATGCTGCCGGATTGGCTTTGGGATTGCTTTGAGGAATGTACGCCTCCTAGCTTGGCATTGCTTCTCGCTTGAAAGATAGCGACTAGTGGTGAGATAGTGTAGTTTGATTGGTCTATTGTGAGATTTCTGCATTTTAGTCTTGTGAGGTCTTGTAAATCAGATTTATGCATTTTAGTGAGTTTTCTGGAGTTGCATATTCATTGTAGCAGATTGTCGTTTTTAATCATAAGTCAAAAAATGCAAAAAAGATCATTTTGGGTACTGTCTAAATCTCTTTGTTTGGTAGGGGCGACCCTTTTTCCAAAGATGTAGATTTTTTATTGAAGGCTGTGATTTTTAAATGCAAATCGCCCCTCTTGTTGGGCCATACCATCTAGATCTGCCTTGGAATTCGTGCATTAAATAAATAGGGACTTTTGATCAGTTTTCAGTGTTCCAGTTTGGTCGCCATCATCCTAGGATCATATTGCATTTCGTCTCGTGGAATTTGGTTGAGTTTGGAGTGAGTTATGAGTGAATTTGTGAGTTACAGGGCTGCTGTTCATGCATGCGGGAAAACAGGACTGTCATAAATCAGATTGTCAGGTTGGCATTAATAGTAGAGTTTTCTGATCAAAGCTTTATTATTCAATGAAGGAAATTCAATACATATTGTTGCAGCTCTATTTACATCTTGATTCACATTGATAGCAAGGCAATTATCTATCATATTGTAAGCTGACAGTAGTACTGATAGCAGTTCTTTAATCTTGCTTTATCATGATTTGTAATGCTCATCTTTACATTTTGTAATTGCAATTGTATTTCTTTATCTCCGCCCTATGGTAGCTCCTTTCCCACTCCGGGTTAGAAAGCACATTCTGGGTGTCAAGTACTTTTCAGCATTCTAGCTTATTTCCCTTAGTCGCATTGTAATTCTTAGCATCTCCGTCATATGGTAGCTCCCATTCCATCTCGGTTTGGAAAGCACATTCTTGACGTCGAGTTATTTCAGCTTATTGGTGATAGGGATCCTCTGACCATATGATCGTCCTTCGCGGGCACATTCTTGGTTGAGTTTTGTATAAGCATTTCAATTTAGATCCTCTGACCAATGCTCACACCTTTCCCACATCGGGATCTTGGTGTACATTCTGGTTAGAGTTGTTTCAGCATCGTTTTGGTTTAGAGCTAACCTTAACGGGTGCAAATTGTTTGTAACTTGCAATTGAAAAAGTTGAAAAAATTGGCTCGGAATATTTCAGATATCTACCGCCTGCATGAGTCATCAGCTACTTATTGAAGAATCGATGCTCAATATATTTATCGTCCCTTTCTTATATATTGCCATAAGGTTGGTGTGGCTATCTAACAGTGATGTCGTGATGACAGAGAGGCCAAAATGCCTTACTAAGGATCTAACGTGGTTTGATTGCTATATGATTGCTTCCAGGAGAATGTTGAACTTCTCTTATCCATTAAAAGCCAATAGTATCGATTATTATTATATATTATCTGCCCATATAGGAAGGCGTCAGTAAACACCAATCAGTGGTGCTAGACTATAATCCCAATCTTGATACCATACAATTCCATGTTTTCCAAATGACTTTGCAGATGTTGATAATCGATAAGCTCCCAACGATGATGATATAATTTTCCTATAATATGTTAATAGTATTGTTATTCACTAACTTTGGAAATGGGACATTACATTGTTAATCCAGTGTGCTCCTTCCAGCAGTTACAAATTCAGGCCAATATTTTTTGTCCTTCAATCTTCAACCAGTAAACTCACTGTAGAGTCTAAGAGATCTTCTAAGAAGCTGGGTTTTCCAGTATACAGGAATGTAACTAGGGTCAGCTCAAAGTTCAACAAATGGCTTGACACTTGCCTTCAAAATAGAGAATCCTTAGTTTTTCTATTAAGATCATATGGTTATTACTAAAACAACAACTTCGATACCCTTACGCTTCTCCTGACCATTTCATGTAATAACTGCCCCTGCCCCCCTTCCCCCACCAGATTTTTTGCAAATATTTGTTGTCCAATTAAGTTTCACAATAAACCCAAACAAGAGAATACCAAAGGACTATCAACATTGTCACAACTTTGTTATGATTAACAAATAAGTAACATGCTGTCACAACATTTGATGTAATGGTATATAGCTTTGCATAAAATTGTACATGGCTAATTGGTTGATTACACTCATCATAAGAGTCTCATTTCATAAATAAAATCAAGTATGAACATATGGATAAAGACCTTTTTTGGAAGATTGGAGAGATAGTCATTGATGATGTTGTTTGGCAACATGAGCATGGAAGGTACATAATGATGTGTTGCAGTGTTGTCATTGATGTCAACATCATGACTTATTTGACGATTTTGGTTGCAGACCATTTTGATCAATTCTAACAGGTTTTTGAGGTATTGAGGAAGACATTTTTGCATAAAGGTATGGTCCGGTAAAGATAGTTGTGTGGGAAATTGACTAAGTGTCAATATTACTAGTTCAGTGTAACAGTGCGCCAAATTTTGGATCCGCACCACTCCGCAAATGAAGATTTCACTCTGTGCTTCTAACATAATTTTGGTGGATGTTAGATGTATCTGATTCCAAGTTTTCATCAGGTTTTGGCAAGAGGTTCGAAAGTTATGAGTAACAAAGTTCAGCCTAAAAAATTACAGTGATTTTATGTACAGTGCAGTTGTGTGGGAGATTTTGCACATCTCCCCGGATGAGTTATTGGCTTTGCGCTTTTGAAGATAAGTTGCCAAATGGGAGTGGAGTATGAATTACAATTGGCATCAAGTTTTGAGGTCCACATGTCAAGATGTGGATACACAATTGAAGGTTTTTGCTCTTAGATCTTATGTAGAGCCAACCTAATATGTTTGAAGGTATGCGAAGGTTATGTAAGTATTGTCATCTTATGTGGGATCAATTATAGGTCCATGCCAACCCATTACAAGTTGTTTTGAGATTTGAATTGTGGCGCATTGTATGTATGAAAGTTTATAAGCCAACAAGTTATAATTTGGGTGTTGCATCTAATTAGACCTACCTAATTGATGCTATGTTTGATGTGGATATATATGTTAGATATTTTTAGTGTTTTGATAAATTTATTTTGGATATATGGTGTGTATTGCGAATGTTCTATATGCGAATTTGATTAGAGCAATGTGAAGTTAAATTGTGAATATTGAGTTGAAGATCAGAGTTGTGCAAATGAATAGCATGGCAGAGTGTTGAATCAGAATCAAATAAAGATTGTTATTGAGCTTCAATGGAACTGTAATTCAAGCATATGTAAGATGCAATTGTAACAATTCAAAATAGGTTGTGCGCCACCATCTCTCTTCTATCTTTTTCTCTGTGGATTGTGAGTCCACCTGCAGTGAGCAGTTCTTTAAATATACTAAACCAATTATAATATATTGTGAGATAACCCTCACCGTGGTTTTTCCCATTTTGGTTTTTCCACATAAAAATCCAGGCGTTCATGT